>CM059186.1:63087847-63194734 GCA_030323885.1 Branchipolynoe longqiensis | reverse complement strand
GTTTACGGCACCGCCTAGGATATGTCTGAACGGTGTAACAACGTCGGGCCGGGTATGATACCCTATGTACAGTATATGGGACCACCTCGGTGCTCCCAGGCTTCGAAGACCGATATCGTTGTTGAGTCAGCCACCCATTTCTGACCGACTACACGACATGACAGTTCGTAAGCAGTGTGGCACTAACAGTTAGGAGTACTCCTATGTCCGGCATATTACGGTGTCCGCGCCCCCCGCGCAAAATTTGACCCAGTTTATACAGTTTTTTCCCCATTTTAAAAAGTGCTTGTAGTTCTTCCAGCACTTCACGGAGGCTTGTCGGGGGGAAGATGAAATTTTATGTGATGTAAAAGCTTGGTTCTGCTTGGGCGGGGGCTCGGTCGGATGGGTCGGTAGGGGGATCAGTGCCTCTATAAATAGAAATCACAGTCAGAAGGGTCACTTGTTGGCGGAGCGGGACCATCGGGCAAGCTCTGAGCTTGCTCGCCGATTGTGGTTTCATTCCAGTCTGTGGTAGCACGGCCTTCATTCTATACGGGTGGGGCGGGGGCGCGGTGAACGTACACTGGGCCCTGGGCTAGAGGTAAAGATTAACCACCATTTAAAAGATTGAGTAATCGATTCTTGGCTTCATGTTGCTTATCTCAAGCATGAGTGTTTATCGAGTGGGAAATTTGAATTGAAACTGAAGGGAGGTGTATACATTTAAGAACTTTTAATCCTCATTGAAAATATGCTTCAGGAGTCGTTTTGTTTGAACTGGTATCAGTCTGACATGCTTAGGAGTAAGTCTGCCGTCGTACCGAACCAGATTCTATATGTGGTTGATCCGATTTATAGTGCATTCGCATCTAAGCTTGGGCTGAGTAGTGACTGCTGCTAGGGATGTTGGCGATTGTCTGCTGCCGCGATCTGCGGAAGGGAATGGGGTGGCGGTCGGGGCGCGCGCTCATCAGGTAGAGAAAATGGATTGTACAGTCATTGGAGCGCCTTTTATAGTTCTGGTTATTTGTGGTACATTAAAAGAGTGCAGTGATCGGACATGCTTAGTATGGGTGTTTATTGCTATTTTTCTTTAATTGTTTAGTGTCGGCGCGCATGGGCCGCTATTTTGGATGTTTTCGTGGCGGGTTGGCGTGATGCTCTGTTAGAAAAGTATGTCCTCATGTAGAGCTGTGTGATTTCTGGTTATTTTTTGGTATATAAAGATTGCTGTGGATAGGACAATTAGAATGGGACGTTAGTGCTATTTTTCTATATTTTAACTGGAATTTATTATTGGTGGTTGCTGGATAATTAAGTGAATTTAGCAAGTTTGACATTGACATTTCAGAGAAGAATTACTAACAGTGATGGGTTCGGTTAAAAGAATTGTGCTTCTTATTTGGTGCTTTAGAGGAATGAGATTCTTTTAATATATGGACAGTTCATATGCACACATAGGCTGTCCAGGTGGGGCATCCCTAAAAAGCTCAAGATTGTGGCTAGGTGGGAAATGGTGCTACACAATCGGCGCCCCGGCCATATTATATATTCAATCTTTTAAACTCTTCAGTTACGTTGCATGCAGTTGTCAATCGATCCTAAATGATTTTTATTAGCATTGTGAGTGCCATGGGTATTTGTTAGGTGTGTACAGATAGTATAAGAGGGTTGACGGTCCGGGGCCTGCTTGTGATTTGCTCGGGGGCACTTTGGTCAGTACCGTTCTGGACAGTCTCTCCAGTGGGCCGGGCCCTGCGCTTTCGCGCTTCCCTGCTTCTCAAGAGGTCGTCTTGTAATACCACAGATAATTATGTGTTTTCTCCCTCCATGGTGTTATAACAAGATTTTAACAACGACAGAATGATGGGGGGGGGACAACCCCCAACTTACATTGTTTATCCCTCAAATGTCACACGTAGGATATGAATGCGACGGGGCCCGCCCACCATTAGTACTGGTTAATTGCCTCACAACCGATCGGTAAGCAGTTTACGTAAGAACCTGGTGCTCGCTGGGGGCGCTGATTACAAAAGCGGTTTTTGTTTGTGCAATGTCATTCAGATTTGAATATTTGTAATAAAAATTGACAAGAGTTCAATTGTTATTTAAAGTTTCATGGAAGGGATCGAAAAACGCTTCCTTGGCTCCCATTGATTGCTTAATTTCCATTCAGGCATTTAGCGGTTCAGGAGTGCTGCTCTGCTCATCTTTTCAATGATGTTCTCCATGTGTGGCGTCTTCCCGGAACAGTGGATTTTAATCTTTTTGTCTAGTATGGGCAAATGCTTCGGGAGATCGGTGTATGAGAGGAAGAAGTACATGTGTAACCTAAATCTGGTGGGGTGGTGTGTATGAGTGTGTGTGTTTACTAGAGTTTGTGATAGTCATAGTTGGTGATAGTAGTTATATTTAATAGTGACACACCTGTTGAATACATTTGTGAGTCACCGATAACGTAGTTATGCAATGTGGTGTTGTTGGGAGTACAATGACCAACGCGGTGTTTATTGGATATCCTAATTTATTTTTTTTTTTATTTCTCTTTTAATTTTCTATTTTTTAGCAATGTAGAATTGCCTAACGCTAGCTCGACCTTCATCAACGTTTCCCAGATCTCATCTGGTTCTTATTAAGTTGTTGTTAGCTGCTAGCTGATATATCTAGTTCTGCGACGGTTTAACTGTTGGTTTTCCTCTAAATCAGTTGACTTTCTGTGAGAAGTGGTTGTTATAATTAGATATATAACAGTGTACACGAGCGTCACTAAATTTTAAGGATCGATATTGTACTCACAATTGTGTTAGAATTACGGATCATCGCGTTACACCTAACCATATCCAAACGCGATTGCGGGGGCGGGGGTCTTAAATCGGTAATTGCCATTTTTGGTCTAGTTTATTTAAGCTGCATAGTCCGGGATGGAAGCATCACATTGCCTGAAACCTAATACATTTACCTGGATCCTACATTTCCATCTTAGGTTACCGGATACACTAATTAAACAGGTGTTGCTGCATTAGGAAGGGAATATCATGGGTAATTTTATACAGACCAGTGCCTGCTGTATGCCGGTTGAAGGTATGGGGGGCACAGCATTGCTGCGGTTCTTCTTCTATAGTTAGACGTTGGTTAGGTTTTCACTGCATTGTGTGCCCTGAACGTGGGCCATAGTATAATATAATGTTACCTCAAACTTAAAGTATAAGATAGATTATAACTAATTCAACCTTATATAAGTATTGCATAAATTATGGAGAAAGTTAATATCCCTTCGGTCTATGCAAACTCTTATTAATGAAAGTGCCGGGATTCTCGTGACTTTCATGTTCTTAGTCGTTATCTGTGTCTTTCATGAGTCGTTTTGATGATTATCCAGGAGGGGTGGGTGGGGGGGGGGGCGGGGGGGGGGGGGAGTCATCTGTCCCTCTTCTTACCCTGACGAAATCACGTACTGCATGATATGGTGTGTAGTCTGTAATATTGTATGGAGAGTTAGTTTTGACTGGGGGGTTAGTGTCTTGTCTTTGATATGAGTTTCTTTATTGAGCTAATGTGTTTATTAATCTCTACCTAACGATATCAGCTACGGGCAACAAGTGAGGTACTCCCCCAGGTTGTATTTTGTTGTTATCAATAAACTGTCTAATTGGGAGGTCGGGTTTGCGCCTCCTTACGGTGAAGACGTAACTCAATTTCAAACACTTTATGTGATTGGCCTTGAAAGGTTTTGTGTTACAACTCAATGAGGGATTGATGTCACTTTTAAATTATGCTTTCAGCATCTATCGATCACTCGGCTGGCGAGTCACAAAGACATGTGGTGTGGGGGTGCTGCAATAGGGCCCTAACAGCGTTATATTCCCACTGGTAGGTGTGTTTGGCTATTGAGCAGGCCGCTGCTACACCAATTACACCATGCTCGAGCAGGTAGCATGTGTCAACCTGACGCGCGCAATATGGGATTGGGTGGGTGGTCGAGCGCCCTCTCTCTATGAACCTATGCTAGCTCTTCGCGTAGAGCCTGAACCTGCTTGGACTGAATCCGTGCGAGCATATACCTATATGGGCCCCAGGCGCAAGCAGCTCGTGTAATGGACATGAGCAAACTGCCACTTCTGCCAAAGCATGCAGTGCATTCCATAACCGGCAACAGCCTCACACACATAGTAGCCTTCATCCTTAGATCGTGCAGGCTCACTGTATTAGAAAGATAGGGTCACGCCATCGAATGAGTGTAGTACTATTCCACTGTAACTGACCCGCCATGCCAACTCATCACTCAGAACCAGAGAAGCAACTCACTGACACAGTCCGAGCCAATTCAGCTCCACAGAGCCGAGAACAACTAATTTCCACGAGACCGTAGCACCTCAACTCACTGCGAATGAAACGAGGTGTCACTCCAGGAGCTGAGATAAGCTCACTCAACAGGCCATCAAGATCTCTGTTCGAACCTTAGCAGCTCACTCCTTGAACCTGAGACAGCACCACGGGCTCAGATCAGGACGTGTACTCACCGCTAGCAGTGCTTGTAGGGCACTCCACAGAGTCGCGAGCAGTAACCACATCAGTCTGTGGACCGCCGTGCTTGCCCGCGACCGGCGTTCATGGTTCGGCATGCAGTTGCGGAGGGTATGCATGCGTCTTAACTTCTCTCCGGACGTCATGACTTGTGTTGAGGACAGAAGCCCATCTGTCCAATGGAGCTTTATACATACGCCTCATGGATTCTCTTCATGAAGTCTTGGGTTCGTTCTGGGGGAAAACTGATTATTGCGTGTGTAGTTGGGGGGGGAAATTAGAATGAATTAAGGCTGAAACTGATGGTCTCCACAGTTAAGAACCTTGTTGACTGTGGGTATTTAGCTTCTCGCGAGTAACACATTAGCGCCAAACAGTTTACCTAATGATACCAAATGGAATCATGCTCTGTCAATGATACTATTCCATTCCACGATGAGTGAACTGAAATAACTGCAGATGGACATTGCTACTGTCATTATTTTCAAAACAGACGGCTTCCCAATTGGATATAATTTAAGTTTTATACAATTTCGTTTTCTTTTGTTAAAAAAAAAAGAGAAGGAAAAAAAAGGAGGGATTATAAGGTTTTAGATGCAGTTCGACTTGATTACACTCCGCATATATTTTTGTTCTCCATTTTAATGGTTAAAAGTTATTTTGCTTGCCTATCACAATAAGTCATCCTGACCTTTTTTTGTAATTTTATTATTGCGAACAGATAACAAATTAAGCTAAATAATTGCCTCTTTATTACATGATGTACCAATGCATACTATACTACCGCATCTCGTCAAATGCTATGTTGATAACATGACAAATATGACAAAGTGCTAGAGGGTTGAAAAAGCAGGACCTTCTCATACACATTGATTAAAATCAAATTTTCAAACATTTTCACAGTAGCACAAAAAAGTACTACTTTTCAAGACAACTTCCCACTCCCCGAAAGTAGCACAGAACATTGTATTGGCAGATACGAACAATTGGAAGTTCTGTTTGCCCGATGGTTTAAGCCATACCCAGTCCCAATTACTCACCCCCCCACCCCCCCCCCCCTCCACCTTCTATGTCGTTCAGACTGTATGAGCTGATAATGTTGAAATATATTGGATGGCGCCCTAACTTCACATTTATCAGCGCCAGTGGCAGTTTCAACTACACTGGCCCACTGTCGACTTACCCTCACGAGGTAGACGAGAGCCTGTTGCAGCTGTTCCCTGGTGAGCGGCGTGGATCTCCTGAGACTCGGCTCCGCCCACGTGACCCACGCCGGCCACCAGCCCGCCGACGGCCCCGGCCAGTAAGTAGAGGGCTCGCCGCCGACACTCGTCCCCCGTCTCGCTGCAACAAGCACGGTGACCATGCACGGGAATTGAGAGCTCTGCTCCAAACCTCCAACAACCAAAAAGGAGGAAATTTCACTTCCAGTTGCTCCGGCATCACTAAGCATATGCGGGGGGAAAATGATTTAAAAAAAAAATGATAAATTCGCCGAAAACAGGACAATTTTTCTCATACGTCGTTGGTTATGACCTGAAAAGCATCAGTCAGTTCTCATCCGACGGAGTCATTCGGAGATGTTTACTTCCTAGCACCACCTGAGGTATATCTGGAATGAGGTCATATAGTTTAATATGTGTGAATATTTCTCACACTACCAACATTTCGTTCTATTATAGTACTTGTACTACTTGTACTCAATTCAGTAACATAAGTAGCCATACTGGACAACGAGGCCTCACTGAGCTAGGACAATTAGCAGTGTACAGTATTGCTGTTTACTGAGGACGAATCCAGTGACATGCACGTATGTAGATTAGTACTCTTTGATCAGATTTGAGACCAGATGGGATGGGCCAAATGGTTTTGAAGCGCTCAGTTCGAATTCCCAGACAGTGTCAAACCAATGACTATCACAATTTATAACGCTTGGCATTACTAGGATATTGCAAGAACTGGCTTTGACTCAGTGTCTCAATAGTGTGGGCCAGTGGGATAGTTTTACGTGGTCATGATGCCGCAGTCGCAAGCAGCACTGTAGATACCAGATGGTTGGCAGCACACTTGGAAGAACCGCCATGAGTACAACATTCTCAAATCGGGCACAGTGTGTCCATGGACCACATATGTTGTGCAATCTGTCACAAGGTCGGTTTACGCCGTTCCTGATAGGACCTTAGATGTTGCTAGGGGAGGTCCTAAAACAAAACAAACATATATATGTTTGCATAGGCATAAAACAAAAAGAAAAACACCAAAAAAACATCGTGGATTTCAAAAGTAGAACTAGACTAGACAAACAGCATTGGTTATCTTAGAAATGAGATACAAATACCTCCTAGGGCACAGGCGGTTTAAGGGCTTTGTTCATATTAATCATGGCTCAGTGAAGTACTTTATGGACGCTCCCTCAGGTCACCTACCTATGGACTGGAAGACGGATGGAGGTGGAAGCGCTGTAGAGTGTGTTGGCGTGACACGAGGTGACATCTCGAAGGCCATCGGAGTCAGGAGGACACCCGCTGACGGCTGTGTCTGAGAAATACGTAAGAGGTAGAAACATCTGAACTGGCAAGGATTAAACACATTTGAATTGTGCACATTGGCATGAGGCGACACCCTGAGGGACATCTCCGTTGACGCTGGGACATGTCTAACTGAATGTTATTTTGCAACAATAGATGGACACATGGCTCCACATCTCCTGTTTCATGTTGTAATCCTACTAGGATACCTGAATGCTGCATGAGATGAAATAGTTTGTTTTTGACTAACACAAAAGTACATTGTAGAATGTAAATCGAGGACCATTTAAAAGATATATACACCAGTAAAAACAGATATATCTATTATTTGATAATATTTTAAACATATTCCTATATATATTCGGTTGCCCTCTTAGATCTAACTGTGAGACCCCAGAGGGTCATCAACTAAAACTACAATTCTATCAATAAGAAAATAATTGCTCCATTATTTAGTAATTACGGCATAATGGTAGAACATGGTAATTTAGAAATAGTTACTAAAGCATGGCAAAAAAGGGGTACAATTGTTGTTTCTATTGGGAGTTAGCTTCGTGACAGTAAATGAAATTCAATGTTATATTTACAGGCATGTCATTGGAGTCAGGAGAGGGATGGAACTAGTGTATTTCAGAGGCCAGAAAAAAACGGAATTTAAAGTTGCATGGTCCGATGGCATATGAATATTTGTCTTATTTTTGAGATAAATATATCAAATTGATCATTACGAGCTACTAATCATTAGTCCGGAGTGATTTTGATTAAAGATGATTAGTTTTGAAGTAATTTGAGCTGAAAGAACCAAAAATAATTTCGACAAGCTTGCCAAAAGTCTTGTTGCTATGGACCTAAATGGTCATCTCGCGGTAACCACGTGATGTGAGATGACCTACTAATCTATGAGCCTGCACAGCAGGCCTAAGGCCTACTTGGTTGGGGGGGGGGGGCTAATGGGGTCACGAGATTGGCCTAATTGGTTAATGGCCTTCCTGCATAATGGCTGTTTCAAGCTGAGTGTTCAAAGGGGTGATGTTTATAAACTCACTGATTATTCTGTATATACTGTCCCAAATCATTAGCTAATACACCAGTATCTAAGTTGGATATATAGGATCAAATGTAAGTAGTTGTTTTAATTTTGACTAAATTATATTTCATCGGACTATGCAACTTTAAAAAAACACGGAATTCCGGTTTCAACGGCAAGAAAAAAAGAAGGAATTCCGATTAAAACCGGAGAAATTACATGCCTGTATTTATTAACTCACTTAGTCACTGATTCCTTCAGTTACTGATTTCACTCAAGTCACTGATTCACTCAAGTCACTGATTCACTCAAGTCACCAATTCATTCACTCATTGATTCATTCACTCACTGATTCACTCACTCAGTGATTTAGTCATTCACTTACTGATTCATTCACTCACTGATTCATTCACTCAATTATTATCCCATTCAATTACTTATGGACTCATTCACTCACCAGTTCATCCATTCACTCACTGATTCATCCACTCACTCACACATCCACCCACCTCGCTGCTTACTGGTGGCGGTACTGCCCCAGCGCTAGGTGCTCCCCGGCTCAATGCCGCATGCGGCGGGGTGTGATGCCCGACAATGCCATGGACGATGCTGTTGAGGTGATGGTGCCTGTCGCCATGGCAGCCAGCCGCTGTACCAGGCTGCCTGCGTCCCCATCCGATGAGCTGACAGATGTCGATTGAGTGTGCGTCAGCATTTGATCGAGCACTGATGTCGTCCGCATCACACCACCACTGCCCGACACTGGTGTGACGTCACTGTCAGCAGCAGTCAGTGATGCGGTGTTGCCCCAGCACCACCACCACCACCACTGGTGGGAACGCAGGGTGGGCAGCATGTTGAGTGACCACTTGAGTGTCGTGTCTGGACTGGCCTGAGACCCGCCCATCGCCCCTCCGCTACCCGCCCCAAGGCTCTGCCAGAATGCCGTCGTGGACGTGGAGCTCTTCGCAGCGCCACTCACGACTCGAGTCGGCGCAGGCGCAATTGGCGGCCTCTGTGGGTGCCTCGGCACCTGCCGGCTGTGGCATCTGGTCGCGTGGGATGTCACCACGATGCTGGCGCTCAAGCTCTTCTACAGTGGTGGCTGGGTTGTTCATGATGCGCTGCAGGAGTGGCGGCATGCCCAGTGTCGGAGGAGGATTGTGCACGGATTGGGATCTGCAAGCAAACCGTGAGTAGATTTACAGTGAGAGGCTTGCTACTGGTTGTACCATAAGTTAACAAAAGTTACACAATACAGGCGAAGTAGTGTTGGTTGAAAGGAAAAGCGCCTATGTTTCATTATACATGTTTAACTTAAATAATGTAAATTAATGTCACAATAATTTAAAACGGGCAGTTACATTTCAAGTCAGTCATTAGACACGAACAATCACATAGAAATAAATGACTATATTATTTTCGCACATGCACACACTCTCCGTTTTATTTCCTTTAATTTTAGTTTAGTTTGGCAGACCAATACTAATACCTCCTGCCTTTATTTAAAACTTTAAAAAAAAGACCATGACCGTAGGATGTGTATCGATTGGCTTCGCTTAGTTCACTACTGGTTTCAGAAATCCGATAAGACAAGTGATGCCATTTGTTGTGTCTAAATTTATAATCTTAGAATTACATTGTCTTCAGTGTAGGCATATACATGTGATTAACAAGACAGAATAAAGACCATTATTTTTCTTCGTCGTGAATATGGCCCTTGCTGCCGACATGGCGTTAACCCATTAGCAATCAATCCATCAATGTCTAAATTAAACCATCAGCAATCATTACATCAATTTATAAATTAAACCATCAGCAATCAATCACTCAATCGATGTATAAATTAAACCATCAGCAATCCATTAATCGATATCTAAATTAAACCATTGGTACTGTACCTTTGGTATGGCTTGGAGCCTGTTGCTGTGGTCACGGTCGCGCTGTGGTGATGTTGTGGCAGCTGTTGCTGTTGTTGCTGCTGTTGTTGGTGCTGTTGCTGTAGGGTGGCACGCCTGAAGAGGGCGTCGAGGCTGATCTGTGTGTTCGGGGTTGTGGCCCCCGCGTCTGTGTGCACCCCAAGGCCGCCCACTGCACCGGCCGCACCGGGGTCTGAAGCCAACAAGCACCACACTGAACCAACTCCTCACAGCACTGTCATGGCAAGTGTTCAAACCAATCCTAGTTCCGCTGGTCCCTCACGAGGAACTATAGCTATGACCCAGCGTGCTGGGTCACAGAGTCAGCTTACATGACAGACCTGACCCTTCACAACAGAACCTATACTTGAAACTCACTTTGCACCTATAACATGTTGCCCGTTTACCAAACATGGTAAGATTCTTGCCTTGTTTCTAATGTAGATTGCAGTGAAATTGTCCGAAGAAAATTATTTTTAATGAGATCAAATACTATTCACCACCTCTCTGCCACCTCCTGTCATGTAAGCTAACGCTGCGAACCTGCGTGCTGCATCGCAGCTATGGTTCTTTCTGAAGGTCCAGCGAACTCAGAATTCCTGTATTGGAACACTATACCTATTAGAGCGAGACACGAACCCACAATTCCATCATTCTGGGGTGGGTGTCCTTACCCACTGGACCACCCATGTGTGCATATGGCATTTCACCTGGGGAGGTGGGTGAACCTCACTAGAATACTAACACCATAATCCTAAAAGTGACTCGGAAGCAGTGCACCAACAAATTCTATCAAATAATTTGGTTTAAATCAGCCGAAAACAATAAATGTGTTCATTAAAAGAAAATGATAAAACTGCCAAATAGCTGTGAATATCATCACGCCCCATATGTTGAAACCCGTCAAAGTCAAACACAATTCTTATCTACCTGTATACAATTATGATGTCGCTGCTCTACCCATTTTTCACATATCTATATGTAATAACTACCTACTATTTATTGTTACTACAAGACGTATTGTTTGAAGCTGCATAATCTGATGTTATTGAGTTTCTACCATATTTGTTGGTCATTATAATTGACCTTGAAGCGACTTTCATTTGAAAGGGTTACCTTTGGAGATATTTGAAGCATAAAAGGTGCTAATTTAATTTTGCCATGGACACCCTAATGCAAGACATTGTAATTTTCAGTCTTGATTGATTCTATTGAATTCAACTTCCTTCTAATACAGCAATAGATGCTTAATGCTTGTACCAATATCTAAGTTGGATATGTAGGATGAAATCTACACAGATGCTTTGCTTGGAATTGGAAAATTGGAATCCATGTTAATACATAAGATTTAATGAATAATGGTGGTGGTTTCTAAGAAATGGCTGCATCGCGTCCGGGCATCACAAGAAATTAGATATACATCAATTTACACATAACACATGATGCGCGAGAAGGAAGAACAGAGGCGGATGTGGGAAACTGAGGCGTTTATTGTGACGCCTCGGGCAACATACAGAGAACAGTGAGAGAACAGAAACATATGAGACATGTAAGGTAAACGGTACAAGCAGGGCAACAGAGGAGGTAACAGGCTGAGGAGGCAGAGAGCAATAAGAGGGCTCATGAGGAGCAACAGGCTCGTGAGGAGCAATAAGTGAGGGGCTCATGAGGAGCAGAAGATAAATACAGGAAGGGCTCATAGGGAGCAATGTCAGAGTTCTGGTAGAGGGGGGGCCGAGGAGCCCTCCGCCGCAGAGGGGGGAGGGTAGAGGAGGGAGAGTTGGGTGGGTGGGTGGAGAAGAAAAAGGGCAGAGAGCTGGAAGGCGGCTGGAGGCTGAGTGCCTGAGGGAGGCCGGCGGGCGGCCTTATAAGGGGGGAAGTGAGCAGAGGCAGGAGGGGGGTGAGTCGCTCAGGGCCGGGGGGAGGTGAGCAGTGGCGGGGGTGAGTCGCTCAGGGGCGGGGGGAAGTGAGCAGTGGCAGGAGGGGGGTGTGAGTCGCTCAGGGGGGGGGGGGAGGGGAGGGTGGAGCAGCGGGCGTCGCGCGAGGCGCGAGTGCTGGGGGAAAGGGGGTAGAGGGGGGGGGGGGGGGGGTGAGTCGCTCTCCCTCCCCTCGCATCAAACGAAATGCTTCGCATTACGACCGATGCGCGAGAAGGAAGAACAGAGGCGGATGTGGGAAAACTGAGGCGTTTATTGTGACGCCTCGGGCAACATACAGAGAACAGTGAGAGAACAGAAACATATGAGACATGTAAGGTAAACGGTACAAGCAGGGCAACAGAGGAGGTAACAGGCTGAGGAGGCAGAGAGCAATAAGAGGGCTCATGAGGAGCAACAGGCTCGTGAGGAGCAATAAGTGAGGGGCTCATGAGGAGCAGAAGATAAATACAGGAAGGGCTCATAGGGAGCAATGTCAGAGTTCTGGTAGAGGGGGGGCCGAGGAGCCCTCCGCCAAAGAGTAAGGAGAGGGCTCGAGGCGCGCCCGAGGCGGGGGCGCGGGGCGCCCGAGGCGGGGCCCGGAGAGGCAGGCCTGGTTGAGAAGAGGGTCCGGGGCCTACGTGGAGGGGGAGCGGGCGGCCAAAAAAGGGAGGCCCGCTCCTGAGGCCTTGGGGGAGGAGGTCCGGCGAGGGTCGAGCAGGGGGGCAGCAAACTCCTCAGGGCTGGGCTGGGTGGGTCTCTCGTGAGGCTGGGCTGGGTCGTCTGAGGTGTGAGGTGCGAGGTGATGATCCTCGGCTTCTTCTGGGCGGCGTTTCGATCGGTGTTCGCTGGGTGGCCGTCGGTGGGCGTCGCGGGGCTGTCGGGAATGGTTGGGATGAGGTGCCGGCCTAGGCCGGCGGATCAAAAATCCGCCGAGGCGGCCGGGGTCTGGCGCTCACGGGCTTGCTTGGTGCGGCATCCGGCCTCGCTGTGCATTGTTAGTATGCGCCGAACATTGGCGCAATACGCACAGACGTGCCGGCGCCTGTCTCCCACCTCGCCGTGAGCCTCTCCGAGAGGTGCCCGATCGCACGAGGTGGGATCGCGGTTCCAAGCGGTGCAGGGAGCCCCGTGAGCGTGCCTATCGTAGGCGGTGCGGGTGTCGGCTTGATGCCGGGGCTGGTGTGCGCCTCGGGCCCCATCGTCGCCTCGGGGAGCTGGTGTTGCCGGGGGGTGGTGGGCGTGGTGAGGGAGTCGAGCCTGAGCGCGTTGAGGGCCACAGGGTCATGCCACCCCTGGGGGAGCCTTCCGTCCGCGATCCAGGAAAAGATGGTCTCTGAGTACCGGCGGACGGTGGGCCAGGGGTGGATGAGGACGTCTCTCATGAGGGTGAGGTGGTGTTGGTGTAGGCCCTGGAGGGAGTGATCCGGGAAGGATGGGTGGTTGACCATGGAGAGGAGGGCGAGGCTGTACTCGTCCTTGGTTGCTTCTCCGAGCTTGACTGCCTTGCGCCCCGCACCCCTCTCGACGAGGTCGCAAGGGAAGAGGTAATCGGCTGGGATCCCTCGGCGGCGCTCGGTGCGATGCGCCTCGGCGGATGCGAGGATGTCGCGGACCGCGTCGGCCGCGGATGCCGGGCTGTAGTCCTCGGGATCCTGGCGGTAGGTGGGCGGTGGTGCTGAGCTGGCGTGGGCGCGGGTGTAGCCCTGGTACTGCAGGTGCGGGCCTCCGGGCTGAGTCGCTTGAGGTGGAGGCGGCGGCCGGCTCCCGGCTGCGGCGTAGGCCCGAGGTGCCGGGACGTGGTGGAGGCTGCAGGCGGGCCCTCGCCTCGGCGTGGGCGGGGGGCTCCCCGGGGCCCCTCGGGCTTGCTCCGTCTCGAGGGTCTCGATGCGTGTGGTGAGGTGGGTGATGGCCTCGATGAGGAGGGCCGTCTCGCTGCTGGGCTGGCCGGAGGGTGCTGCCGGGGAGGTCGGGGCCGTACAGGGGGCGGGGCTATGCGGGGAGCCCGAGGAGGGTCCTGGCGTGGCCATCCCGGAGGTCTTGGAGCTTCTCCGAATCTTCCCTTTGCCGCGGCCGGGCATGGTGCAGGGTCGGCAGAGGAGCAGCGAGGTGGAGTAGCCAAAAAGAAGAAAAAGGGCAGAGAGCTGGAAGGCGGCTGGAGGCTGAGTGCCTGAGGGAGGCCGGCGGGCGGCCTTATAAGGGGGGAAGTGAGCAGAGGCAGGAGGGGGGTGAGTCGCTCAGGGCCGGGGGGAGGTGAGCAGTGGCGGGGGTGAGTCGCTCAGGGGCGGGGGGAAGTGAGCAGTGGCAGGAGGGGGGGTGAGTCGCTCAGGGGGGGGGGAGGGGGAGGGTGAGCAGCGGGCGTCGCGCGAGGCGCTGGAGTGCTGGGGGGAAAGGGGGTAGAGGGGGGGGGGGGGGGGGGGGGTGAGTCGCTCTCCCTCCCCTCGCATCAAACGAAATGCTTCGCATTACGACCAATGATGCACCATAATTGCATGGATTTATTTAAAACAAGGGACACTCGGTGGCAAATTCCTTATTTAGCTGTTATATATTCTACTTCATTTATTAGCCTTTCCTTGCTTAAATTAAAATGAGGAGATGAGTACCAAAAATGTCCAATGTAATTCTAATTCAGCATATACATATCATCATCAGTCATCCTAAGAGACCTTTTGTCACTTGGCAATGGCATACCCTGCCTTTTTGCTTACCCGTATCATTGTCTTCGTCAGCCGCCTGACACACCTTGAGGGCCAGCGGCTTGATGAGGTTGGACCCCGTCTTGGTGGCAGACGCATTCGGGTTGTCTATCATTGGCTTCGGTTCGACACGGTGCAGCTGTGGTTGTTGTTGCGTTGGCCCAGCCTTTGCCTGCAGAACCCAACATTAACCTCATTATTTCTACTGCACAATATACCTTCACGATTGGAGTGGGAGTTGATTTCACGACTGGAGTGGGGGCTGATTTCACGACTGGAGTGGGGGTTGACGGATGGACGATATTCATAATTGGCATTGGCCATAAAACATTTAAACATTACAGACCACTCATGTGACTTCCAGTGTAGATAGAAGAAAAAAGTGTGTGTGTTGGGGGGGGGGGGGGGGCTTACTACCTTCACAGTTCGTTCAGTTCCAAATATGGTGATATCCACTTCCGCTTACAGCCAGCTGCAATGGTGGTTTGAATTATATATTTCTAGTAGTTACTGCCGATGCTAATTATTTCCCTAACATTGACAAAAGGTAGCACTCACGGCTTTAACTACATTTAGATATAAAAGTGAATGGGTGGAGTGGCTTCAAATGGACTCATTTGGAATCTTCTTGCCCACCTAAGTCCAGCTATGTATTCCCACATACAATGGGGGACAACAACACAAATCAACCCTTTCAAATTTGCAACAGAACACAATGCGCACCTTGTCGTACTCGTCTTGGGCCTTGGAGAGCATCTTGATGATGTCCACATTCTTGGTGGGTGCTGGGCGTGGAACCTTCTCTGCACGCTCAGGCATCGTGTCGCTCTCAGATGCACGCCGTTGCCTGGATGAATTTACCTCTTTTTGTTCCTGGTTTTCTAGTGCTATTTGTACTAAGCTATTGAAGAAAAGAGGAAAATACACACACATACAACGAAATGTTAGTGTATATGTAAACACGCTAGTTAATTAGTAATTTCAATACTGTGTGTTCATTCGTTCTGTTGATGTATTGTTGCTTAATATTATTCTGATGACATGTTATTGCTCTATTGATTCATTTCCTATTTTGTAGGTGTGTCAATGTTCTGTTGGTGCATTATGATTATGTTGATGCATAGCTTTGTTGGTGTGTTATTGCTTAGTTGATGCATTCCAATTCTTTAGGTGCATTAATGCTCTGTGGATGTATTATTGTTCTGTTGATGTATTCGTGTTCTGTTGATGTATTACTGTTCTGTAGAACTATTAATGTTATGTTGATGTGTTACTGTACTATCGATGTGTTAGGTATAAAAAAACACGTTGCGCTTATAGTTGTAATCAAGCAAAAAAGTAGGGTAGGTAGGTAGGAATTTTTATATATGTTTTTTTTAATCATGAATCCCTTGACAGTAATGTAATTTCGTTGGTTTGTTTGTTTGGTTTGGTTTGTTTGAAATTTCGTATTGGTATTCTCTGTGGCGGAGTTGTTAGAGTGTCTGACTTTTTTCTAGGTCAGACTCCTAATCTGAAGGTTGGTGGTCCGATTCCCCATACCATCACCTCTGCCAATTTGAATTTCCACCACTGTGTAAAACTTACAGCATCATCAAAGGCCAGTTGCTCTCATACCATGTCTATGTCGTGTGGGAGGTTAAACATCCCTTGGGTCAGTAAAAGTGTAGGCTCAAGCTTCCTATTGACCAACTGTCTAATGATGAAAACAAGACTATTTCGACTTATCCATGATAGGCAGTATAAATCTTCAAGAAAATCAAGAAAGAAATTGGTTTGTCAGAAGATTTTCAATGAAGCAAACAAATATTATGGTTGGCATTTTTGGGCATATTTTTTGCAGGGTTGGTCGTGCAATAGGAAGCACTTTTTTTTTGTAGGCCATACTGTTCTATTGATGCTTTTTCTTTTTGCTTTGTTGATGTGTTATCATTTTATTGATATGTTATGGTGCTGTTCAGTTATTACTCTTCTGTTTATGCCTACTGTTTTGCTGCTCCATCATTATTCTGTTGATTAGGCATTGTTTTGTAGTACATTCATGTGTTGATGCAGTGTTGTTTTGTTAGTTACTATTCTGTAGACACTATTCTACTATTGATTTTATTTTGTTGTGCTGGTTGATTATGTTCATTATTCCTATTTCATTATCGTTCTAAAGATGTATCATTGCTTCACAGCTTTTCTGTACAACAAGCCAAACCACTGTCCTCTCCTTCAATTGAATAGAATACTCATTAATTATGATAAATCGTAATCAATCAATCAATAGTTCCGTCCTCTAGTCGAGGGTTGGATGCAATGGTTCTCCACTTGTCCCGATGGTGTGCTGTTCTGATAGACTGTGAATAATTCAAGCCTGTCCACTGTGAAATATTTGTAAACCATGATGTTCTTGGTCTCCCTCTCCCTCTGCTGCCATTCACCTTCCCTTCCAACAATGTATGGTATATTGAACTCTGACGAATGATGTGGCCAAAATAAATAGGTTTCTGTCTGTATAGTGGCAAACAAGCTTTTCTTATTTTTAATTTTTCTGAGAACTTCTTTGTTGGTGATTTCTTTCCTTAAAAAAATAAAAAATCGTAATATAATTATAAATAAGAGGAGAGGGTGTGGACACCACAACAAAATGACCTCTTATTTTAAGTACTGTTAATGTTTTCGATATGATTTTGTTGGTGAATATGACTACCTGAATACAAGGGAGGTAAATCAAAGACAAGCAGTGTACACTAACTGTAACATGAGTGTTGACCAATGACTCCTACCTGTTCATGAGTTGCCCTATACGAGCACACTCGTCCTTGTCGTAGAACCAGATACCATAGATAGCTGGAAAAAAGAGCACTGCCCAGTTGCATTACTAGAACTTTACATCGGGAAATAATACCTGTTAAATGTGTAACTATAACAACGCCAGACGTAATTATAATACAGGGATGAGAATCACCCTGGAAAAATAAGCAGAAAGATGCGAGGTATACAATAATACCACCACAACAATGATAACATAGTGCTCTCCAAGGATAGTCTGTATTGACTGATTAGCGGAATGGAGCTAAGATAGTTCTAGAAGAGTACGAGATAAAACCTGACTTATAGTATTTTCCCACGATTCTATGAGAGAATTCCTGCATATTGGCGGATATACACCCTCATTCAGTATAAAAAATATTATAGCAAACATAAATATAATAAACATAGTTTAATTTTACAATACAAAATATTTCCTTAATGAAAAATTCTATTTTCCCCATATATTACAGTACGCACTGGCTATTCGCATAATGACTGCGAATTGCCTCCACCGATACTGTTATTCACAGAGCTACAATCAACCAATCAGCATGCATAATTTTGTTGGTCCAATCAGCATGCATCATTTACATGCACATGCACATGTGCTCAATTTGAGGATTTGCATGTGACGTAGGCATCACGCTACTCCTGGCTATAAGCAATCTTCATACAGAAAAAGTGAAATATCTCTAAAACCACACCACCTACAATCAACCAATCAGCATGCATAATTTTGTGTGGTCCAATCAGCGTGTATCATTTACTTGCACATGCACATGTGCTCAATTTGAGGATTTGCATATGATGTAGGCATCACACTACTACTTCATCGTAGTTGGATAGAAGCAGTTCATTCTGCTATCAAGTGTATGTAAATAAAACAAAAAGCACAAATCTATTCACTGCTACGATCTAATTCTGTTATTTAGAATCATCAATATTCACTCAGGGGTTGAAATAATGTTATTTATGAGAATAACAGAATCAAAAAGTGAAATTTGGTCAAATTAAACAAAACATTGAAGCGATATTAATGCCGCCGCCGCCACATCAGCGACGAAATTGCCGAATGTAAATAAAACAAAAGGCACAAATCTATTCACTGCTATGATCTAAATCTGTTATTTATAATCATGAATATTCAATCGTGGGGTAAAATAAGGTTATTTATGAGAATAGCTTACTCAAAAAGTGAAATTTGGTCAAATTAAACCCAAAATCTAAGCAATATTAAAGCTACCGCCGCATTGGCGGTGATATTGCCGAATGTAAATAAAACAAAAAGCACAAATCTATTCACTGCCATGAATGACCCAATTCTGTTATTTAGAATCATGAATATTCACGAGGGGGTTGAAATAATGTTATTTATGAGAACAGTTTACTCAATAAGTGAAATTTGGTCAAATTAAACCCAAAATCGAAGCGATATTAACGTCGTCGCCGCATCGTCGGCGATATTGTCGAATGTAAACAAAACAAAAAGCACAAATCTATTCACTGCTAAGATCTAATTCAGTTATTTAGAATCATGATTATTCAATCGGGGATTGAAATAATGTTCTTTTTCTAATTTGCACAGGAGCTCTGCAAATAATAACTATTATTTTGCATAACAATAATTTGTCTGCTTATTCGCAGAGCAGCTCTGCAAATAACGAAAATGTATCAGCTTATTCGCAGAGCAGCTCTGCAAATAACCTCTGCCATTAAAGTATCCACATTCTTTCATTACTGACGAGCATTCTCTTGAATAGAATCTACTGACCATACAATTTAATAAAATGCCTGGATGTTTGACCAGGAATTGAACCCAGGAATATATGCATGCAGATCTTTGTACTATAATTCTAAAACTGGTATTGGGAGAACCCACTATCGCGCACTTGTGTAATCTCTCCCCAAGTACCTGAACTTGTATCTCGAAATCTACTAGTGAAATTCAAACTGATATGTCACGTGTCACACTGTGCACCTCACCTTTGTTGTCGTTACGGTAGAGAAGGAAGGGGTCTTGGAGCTGGAACTCGAGATTCTTATTGAGAGGTTCGATGAGGTCGTGCAGACCGAGGCGATTCAGGATCATGAACCCGTTAATGGGAGATGCGGAGCTGAAATAGCAACAACCAGAACTTGAAACCTCGAGTGGAGCAGGAGACAATGCTTCAGTGCAAAATAGCTGCCACTTCAAGCTGCACAGTCCGATGAAAGCATATTTTCTAAACCAAAACACTTACCTAGATTTGATTCGACATATGAAGCTTACTGGTGCACTTATTAAACTTTGAACATTTGTTGCTGCATCGAAGTCAATTTAATAGAATACATCTTACTACTGAAGCCTATGATATCAAGTATTTTGTGTGTCCACACCGAGCGTAATTTTGCATTTTTTTCACCACAAGTAAGTAAAATATGTAACAGAAACTAAGCAATGCTTCTTAATGACGTAATAGCATGGCCAGAGAGGTAAGTGCAAGACAACGCCCCCTGTATCGACTACGGAACTGCGCCCGATGAGGAACCATTTAATTAATAACAATCCAATTTATTTGAATCAAAACTCATTGTTATTTACTATTTGAGCAGCCACTCTCCTATTGGCCGAACATGGCAGCACATTTTAAATATTTGCGAAGGGTCTTCGCAATTCGCGAGTTATTCGACTATATATAACGGAAGTTTGTTTATCCTGGTAAATTAGTCTCCAATTATTCACCAAACTGAACTGGTGGCGACACCACCGCGCGCCCACCTCACTAACCACTCCCGGCGACCCTTGTCAGTCCCTGTGACACACACAGGCACGCACGCACCCACACATGCACGCATACATACATATATAGCTAGGGAAATCCAGGAAAGGAAGGAAAAGCCACGAAAGGGATACATACATACATACATACATACATACATACATACATACATACATACATACATACATACATACATACATACATACATACATACATACATACATACATACATACATACATACATACATACATACATACATACATACATACATACATACATACATACATACATACATACATACATACATACATACATACATACATACATACATACATACATACATACATACATAGTTGGTTAGTGGAATTTGACGTCCTGGCTACATCTAAGGTCAATAAGGATGGGTACATACATACATACAATGATGCATACATATAAAGCCACTGCGGCAATAAAAGTAGACAATGCAGAGTTGGGCTGAGTTCTTATTTTATTAGTTCTCTGGCGGGGACTATAAATATGCCCACCTACAAAAAGTAAATTATAACAGAAGTGAGACAGGTTTCGGCACTACACAGGTGGTGCCCATGAGTGCCCCGCTTGAGGGTGGACGCGCGACTCCTAATACATATAATATCGTACAATAGTCATAATAAATATAATTAAACCTTGGATTATGCTTCGTTATTTATATTATTATAATCAATTATAATACACATACACATACATAATTACAGACACAACCTTCCCGTATAAGCACGAGGTACTCTGACAATCAGGTTCCTACCGTAGTCACTGAGTCAGTGAATGTACAGTCGGCGTATCCCATACACTATAGATGTATTTCATATCACGTCAACATGGGTATTTAGGTCAGTGAGTGCGCTGCTTGGCTGCAGGACGACACACAATCACACTGCAAACTCAATGGCTATGAGCCATCTTCATAAACAAAAAGTGAAATATCTCTAAAACCACACCATCTAGACACAAACTGCTTGGGGCACAAACAGATAACATGTTTAACAACCAGATTATATTAAATTTATATGGTTAGGGTTCTGCATTTCTGTTAATTTTGAATAAAATTGACATTTTGCACTGCGCGTATCAGCAAACTCAATGCATTGTCAATGGTCATGAGCAATCTTACAGAAAAAGTGAAATAACTCTAAAACCTCACTACCTAGAAACAAACCGCTTGTCACATAAACAGATAACATGCTTAACAACCAGATTATATTAAATTTATAAGGTTAGGGTTCTGCATTTCTATTAATTTGGAATAAACATGACATTTTGCACTGTGCGTATCAGCAAACTCAATGCATTCTCAATGGCAATGAGCAACCTTCTTACAGAAAAAGTGAAATATCTCTAAAACCACACCACCTAGAAACAAACCACTTCGCACACAAACAGATAACATGTTTAACAAACAGACTTTATTCAATTTATAAGGTTTGGGTTCTGGATTTCTATTAATTTTGAATAAAACTAACATTTTGCACTGCGCGTATCGGCAAACTCAATGCATTGTCAATGGCCGTGAGCAACCTTCATACAGAAAAAGTTAAATATCTCTCAAACCACACCACCTAGACAAAAACCACATCACCTAGAAACAAACCACTTCGCACACAAACAGATAACATGTTTAACAAACAGACTCTATTCAATTTATAAGGTTTGGGTTCTGGATTGCTATTAATTTTGAATAAAACTAACATTTTGCACTGCGCGTATCGGCAAACTCAATGCATTGTCAATGGCCGTGAGCAACCTTCATACAGAAAAAGTGAAATATCTCTAAAACCACACCACCTAGACAAAAACCACTTGGCACACAAACAGATAACATGCTTAACAAACAGATTATATTAAATTTATAAGGTTTGGGTTCTGGATTTCTATTAATTTTGAATAAAACTAACGTTTTGCACTACGTGTATCGGCAAATTCAATGGCAGTGTACCTTTGTTCTGCAGCCAAGCTGCGTGTGCATACAAAATGTTTTTAAACATTGAAAGGGGTATATACTATCAACACTGGACTCTATCTACCTAGTATGAGTAACATACCTCCCGCCTACGGTGCCATGAGTGAGTGCTTCCCAATTCACGAACTGGGAGGTCGCGCTGCCTCAGCAGGCATCAGTAGTGTATCAGCACGGTATTGCACAGTGCCACCGTGGGCACGTGATGTGCAAGCACGTGGTGACTGCCCGTGTAATGCTCACAGTTCAGATGGACCCCTGCATTACTGACAAACAGCCTGCACAGCCAAGTGCTCCCACACACTTCACAGACACACCACACCCTTGACTGACTCACTCACAGTCCAAACTCACCATCACAGTCTCGAGTCTTCCCCTACTCTGCGCCAGACGACCGCAGGCTGGGGCAGGGGAGAGTGCTGTGACCAACGTGCGAAACTCCGCAGTGGTTTCTATATCAGCTCAGACACAGATACACAGCCACAGCGGGTCCGGGTTGAATCACACCGGAAGTGTGCGGTGCATGGAAGCAGGTCTGCAGTAACTTGGGCTGTCTATAGACCCCTTTCAATGTTTATAAACATTTTGTATGCGTGCACAACTTGGCTGCAGAACGAATGCACACTGCCATTGAGTTTGCCGATACGCGCAGTGCAACATAGATTTTATTCAAAATTAATAGAAATGTAGAACCCTAACGGTATAGATTTAATATAATCTTTTCATTGATTATGTTTTCTGTCTGTGTGCCAAGCGGTTTGTTTCTAGATGGTGTAGTTTGAGAGATATTTCACCTTTTCTCTATGAAGAGTGCTCATAGCCATTGAGTTTGCCGAGACGCGCAGTACAAAATGTCAATTTGATCCAAAATTAATAGAAATGCAGAACCCTAACCATATAAATTTAATATAATCTGTTTGTTGAATATCATTTTTATATGTGTTCCAAGCAGTTTGTTTCTAAGTGGTGTGGTTTTAGAGATATTTCACCTTTTCTCTATGCAAATTGCTCACACCCATTAGCAATGCATTGAGTTTGCTGGTATGCGCAGTGCAAAACATCAATTTGATTCAAAATGAATAGAAATGCAGAACCCTAACCGTATAAATTTAATATAATCTGGTTGTTAAATATGTTATTTGTGTGCCAAGCGGTTTGTGTCTAGGTGGTGTTGAATTCTGATTGAACATATAAAGACAAATTGTCGGAAAAGCAAATATATCAATTTGATGAATCTTTAAATGCTCATTGTAGCTTAACCAATTAGTTAAACTTCCTATAAATTGACAGTGCACATCATCTGGAGGTAATACACATTATCGTATTAATATTCTGTTTAGAGATAGAAAAAGTGCATTTTGATTGCACATACAAAAGAAAAGTGTACAAAATATAAAAAAAAATATTTGTTTGTCAAGCTTTGAACACTCACTGTGGCTCATCCAATAGGTGGATCTTCTTCAAATTTTGCATACATAACATATGGAACTAATACATATTGGCTATAGCAATATTTTTGCTAAGAATATCAAAAGCTGCATTTTGATTGCAAATACAAATTAAAAGTATTGAATTAAGTAAATCTTTAAATGTTCCCTGTGCATAGAGCAATGGTTGGATCCTCCCCAAATTTGGCCCAATATTAGATTCTATATTCTATAATATATCTCAATAGACCTCAATGTCATATACATGTTTCTACATGGGTATTACCATTGTGAAACTAGTGTGGTCAGCAAAGGTCCAAACAAGTTAGTGTCAATATTTTGTCTGTGACTCCTTGCACTATCTAGCACTATCAGGGATGAAAGTGGTCTCTGGGAAAAAAAGCGGAAATGCTGATATTCTCCCATAGGCTTAGCATTGTCAGGGAATCCCTGAAAATTCCCGGAAGTCAGGGTTCATACATATTGGTATACGCTGATAGTGCTGCGCCATTAGAAGCATGTATTAGTAGTATACGCTGCTAGTGCTGTGTCGTTTGCACCACATATCATTATACGCTGATAGTGCTGCAGCGTTAGAAGCACGTATTAGTAGTATACGCTGATAGTGCTGCGCTGTTTGAAGCATATATTATTAGTAGTACTAGTATACACTGACCCTGCTGCAGCATTTGAAGGCATTAGTAGTATACACTGCTAGTGCTGCGGTGTTTGCACCACATATTAGTATACGCTGATGCTGTAGCGTGAAACAACGTATTGGTTGGTTGGTTGTTGGAGTTTTACATCCTGGCAACATCTAAGGTCATATTATTAGTATACACTTAGAGCTACAGGAAAAATCCCGGAAATCCGCGAAATCGCGGAGATCTTTCATCCCTGCACTATAGTATGATTGGTATCATTGGAAAGGGAATCAAATTGTCTATCTATCCATACCAAATCTTGTTGGGTTTTAAATATTTTTTGATTCAGTAAAGAGGAGTAAATGGTGACCTTACACAATGCCGGCAACAAGTGCTATACTCACGGTGAGAAATATAGACTTGTTTTACTGCTCAGAAAATATTGTGTTGCCATGGTAGATATGAGGTAATTGGACGGGATGGCCAAACCAGTAAGAGCGCTGGCCGTTTTCCCATCCAGAAGGTCGTGGTTTCAACCCCAGACCCAGTCAAACCAATGACATACAAAATTGATACTTGTCGCTACCCAGCCTGGCACTGGGCATTACTAGGATATAGCAAGAATAGGCTTACACAGTATCAGGATAATGTGACTGAGTGGGATATCGAGTAATGATGCCAGTGGCCTGGTCATTCAATGGGGCAGCACTTTAAAATCGCCATGAGTGTGCACTGTCACGTGTCATTACCCATCCTGATATGATCTTAGACGTTGCCAGGACATAACCGCCCCCTCCCCCCTCTCCAAAAAATACACACACAAAAACAGACATGAGGTAATCACCAGCTCATTAAAAAATAAACTTGCTATATAAATAACACCGGCACTGGCGCAGTATATAATGTACAACACCTCCCAATGAAGCAGGACATGCACCGCCTTGCTGAACGAGTAACCAAGGTAATTTAAACAACAAAGTGAGTAATGGTCCAGTCGTTGATTGAGGTTTTATTTCCTACCAACATCTGAGCTTATATGAGGAATGGTAACGACTCGCATCCACGGCAGTTTCATAGTGCTGCCCCACCCATGCCCAAATCATGACCCGATATTCCACTCAATCACATTATTCTAACACCGAGCCAAACAGTCTGGAGCCTATTCCAGTAATGTCAAGTGTAACACTTAGTAGCAACAAGTAACAATCGGTGTGATTTGGAGGAATCCCACATCCATGACCTCACGGAGAGGAAGCAGGCGCGCTTTACTTCTTTCACCAAGCAAAGTTGGTCCACTGTGGGTAATTTACAAGGCATGGGTGTAATTAACACAGCCTGAATGTAATTTACCAAGTCTGGTTGTAATCTATATGGTATGGAGGAAGAAGTAAATGCTTTCAAAAACTAGGCTATAGCAGGAGGCTAATGGGTAGTGTTGCTCCGATCCACCAGGCGGCAGCACCTTACAGTGTGCCGATGCTAACTGAGACTATAACATTGCCATTACTTTCTCATGGTTACACATCCAACAACCATGTATTGTACTTGGAAAAAGGGGCAGAAATGTCTACAAACATAGCTTGGTAGAAAGAGCTTCATAAATACCTGACTACCGTACAACTGTGTCCGGTTACCCATGCCACTGTTCATAGTGACATCTATCGCTAGTTTCATGTCACTGCTGACTTGCCGAGCTGCACAGAATTACATTGGTGATTCACTTGCGACCACCAAATCTATACTGGCCACCGCTAATGTCAGTGTAAGTTATACCCCAGTCACACGAGGCCTGTGTTAGCTTACGATCGATTCGTGATGTCAAAACGTCCTCATTGTGCCCTCATTACGCCCTCTTTAAAGTTGCATAGTCCGATGGCTTTGAATTTGTGTATTTTTTCTGAGATAAATATATTAGATCGATCACTAGTATCTACTTTACATTAGTTCAAAGTTACTTTTATTTTAAATGGTAAACTTTTGAGATATTTAAGTGCAAACATGGAAAATTAGTTTTGGCAAGCTTGGCATAGACTTCTGCAGTAACAGGTTCTGTGAAATTGACTCAGTATAGCCTTCTAAGCAGAAACAAATGCTTAATAAGTGCATCAGTACCTAAGTTAAATATGTAAAATGAAATCTAGATAATTTGTTTGGTTTTGAAATTTTGATATTTCATCGGACTATGCAGCTTTAATTGCTGGCAGCTGCTGCACCTGCAACCTGCTTGCACCCTGATCCAGTGGCGCCATTCAAAACTGGTTGGCGCCCTGGACCGACCTCTTGGTTGACGAGTTGCCGGTGACCTGGCGGCGCCAACATATGCAATGCCGCACTCACTGCGTGGCCGGCACCAGGGTGCCGACTCGCCCCAACCCAGTGCTGCCCTGGCGCCGCCCACGTATTTGAATCAATGTATCAAGTGTGACGCTGGGAGGTTGGCATCCTTTTGGCTGTAAGGAGGTTGGTGGCGAACGCTGGCTCTCATGTGACTGGGGTATAAGTAGCCATGGCAATCAAATCCACTAGGAGACAGCCTCAGAGGGTAAAATGGGTAAAATTCTATGTTCTTAGGGTATGACTGTACCCTCAAATTGTTGGGATACTTTTTACTAAAGGTTCTTCAACAAAGCCTCCAGACTCCCACCCCCACCCCCATTCTGCGTACCCTTAACTTATTTCCTGGCAGAAACACTGTCTGTCCACAGCGACCTATGTGATCGGCGAATCCCTGACATGTGTGGACAATCTTTCTATGTCTTTGCTTCATTTGATTGTCCCTCCGTTTATGACAGGATGTTAGGAAAATATTTCACTGAATGAACAGTTGTCCGTTGAAGACAGATACTACTGCAACGATTAGGGTTGTACAGGGCGTAGACCACCATGCAGCACCGAATATTCATCATGGTTATACATGCAATAATACATACATCTAAAACGGGAACAATAGTTGTCTGGTGCCGACAAAGATATATAACAGCACTCACATATCAGTGTCAACTAGAGGTTAGATGCTATATCCAGTATTATTACTAGTAAGCAACGTCCAGGAATCAGACCTCAATACTCGAGTCGGCGCCAACACTGGACGCGAGCAGGTGGCACCGTCTAGTGAGTGGGGCGCGCATCGCTCATTCAGCGTTGCCATGGTGACGGCTGGGATAGCGTTGTGAAGTCTGCTGGTGGTGTGCAGGTAAACTTGACTTATCAGTCAGATAGTACAACTTGAGTGCACAATACCAGAGTCAGCCCCTGTGTTATGTATGTACGTAAAGCGCTGAGCCAACCCGGCCAACAAATTAGTACAGCTCCAGCTGCCACTAGCTATTTATTCTATTGCACACATGCTACATTGATAAGGGTGCCTTCTGCGCAGGCAAATAGCACTAGTGCCATGCGCAGATGCTATTGTACTGTAGTCAATACATTAGCTATGGTACTTATTTATTGGGGTTTATGTCCTAGCAAAATCTAAGGTCATATCAGGCCAGGTACCGATTTCTGACAATACACACTCATGTTGACATTATAGTGCTGTCTCACTGGAAGACCATCCTGCCATCACCATGACCCGATAACCCACTCAGTCACCTTATCCTGATTCTGGGCAAGCCAGTTCCTTGCCCTATCCTATTAATGCAAAGCATCAGGTTAGGTAGTGATAAGTATAAATTTTGTATGTCATTGGTTTTATTTAGCTGGTGTTCGAACTCATCCTTACGGGAAGCCAGCCAGCGCTCTTGCTGATTCGGCCATCATGTTCGGTAAACTCAGTACTAATGACTAGTAATGAAATAAACAATGGACATATTCGACTGGGACCTTTCCATCCGCAAAATTTAGGCTCCGCCCACCTAAGCAGTGAACTTGGTTTTTGAATGCAAAGAGGACCAGTCAAATGGTGTCAGGCAATCAGAGCTGTTCTCTTCCATTGCAAATGGCTGCCCTGTATGGGGGTGGCCATTTGCAATCGAAAAATAACCAATCAGAGCTGTTCATTTCCATTGCAAATGGCTGTGCCCATAGAGGGCAGCCATTTGCAATCGAAAAGAACAGCTCTGATTGGCTGAAGCTACGGAATCTTTCAACCTTTCCATATCAGCCATCTTGAAATACACCATGTGACCTTATGGATGGAGCCACAAGAAACATTCGATTCATACGTATAAAAACCCACTTCCGGTCCCAGTCGAATAGGAATTTGTAAAGAAATATTTTGATATGTGTATAGAAAGTCAAATACGTCCAATGACATACACAATTTTATGACATGGCAAGTTCTCGTTGGTGGGTAGAGTGACTTGAGCACATTACACTTAGAATCCAGATAGCGAACTTTTCACCAGGAAGGTCAGTACACCTCTCACCCGTTGTGGGTTGTCGAAATACTATAAATAAACACTTTCATTCCCCACAAGTCGAGACCATGACAACTTAGTTTCTGTCATAAGAGACTGATTTGCCCCAAAAAACACCCAAAAGAAGCTATAATTAAAAATCTCCACTGTAACTCTGGGGGTTATAAGATGTCTCATTTCGCTGACAATGTATTTTGTTACGTCCATTCTTTTACTATCAAGTTGCTAAATTACGAGTTACACAAGTTCAGATGTTATTTTCAACAAACTACTGTGTCTGCTTCTCTACGGCAACTGTAAAGTGAGCATACTCATTTAGTGCTAGACTATTTTCAGCCTTACACAATACATCATCACTCAACACCCCCCATTACATGTGAAGTGTACAATAATCCATTCAACACAGGTCTAATGTTAGTTGCTCACACTTGTTTCTTTCATTGTTATTTATTATTTTCGTGACCCCTCTGCCCCTGGGTTTTTAGATCCTGGCCGTGAATAGCAACAGGCTATTTTGAGCGCCACTACCCCCCCCCCCCCCCCCGACCCTTTTCTTTTTTTTTGTCGTCAGTGTCAGTAAGCGCAGCTTGGCACCAGGTAAAGTGTGTGGGAGGACGGCGGGTGGGGTAGCGGTGATGGACGAGGCGGCCAGCCCCGTAGCCAGGTAACCCAGCGCACCGACCATGACAACTGACGCGCAGGTCTGCGGGCCACACCACGGGGCGCCAGCTTCTTACTCGCCAACACACATTTGTCATCATTTGCACGCAGTGCAATGCTGGGCCGATTCGCGGGCCACAAACCACACCCCCGGCCCAGTCAGCTGGTGCCGGCCCGCCCGCCCAAAGGGACCAGTAATCGGGCGCCAGTACGTTAAACCGCGCATGACACACGCGTGTGTATCTCAGTATGTATATTCGCCACGAACAGCGATCCTGGGGCACAGGAATGTCGCCGTTTCCGTTTCCGTATCCGTGTCCGTGTCCGTGTCCGTGTCCGTGTCCGGGGCGGGGCGGGGCGGGGCGGGGCGGGGCGGGGCGGGGCGGGGCGGGGCGGGGCGGGGCGGGGGCGGGGCGGGGCGGGGCGGGCGGGGCGGGGCGGGGCGGGGCGGGGCGGGGCGGGGCGGGGCGGGGCGGGGCGGGGCGGGGCGGGGCGGGGCGGGGCGGGGCGGGGCGGGGCGGGGCGGGGCGGGGGGACCGTCTCAGCAGCCTCAGTCGGCGACTGCTGCACCAGGGACCGGGCACCTCCCGGCTTCTTGTTACAGCCATCTTTATTTGGCGGCCCGCGCCCGCCCCACCTGACTATTTCCGTGGGACGCGGTTATTTCTAGGGCGGCTGGTCCCTGGTCGCGCGGCAAGCTGTCCACCGGGAGGGCTGTTCATCACGCCATCTGGTAGCGCCCACGAACAACACACATACACCGGGAGGACCCTCCTTGTGAATCTGGCAGGCACCCCTCAATACACACTGGGTATACAGACTATGCACATCTACATCATATCTATCCCTCAATACACACGAGGTATACAGACAATGTGCATCTACATCGTATCTACCCTCAATACACATGTGGTATACAGACAATGTGCATCTACATCGTATCTCCCCCCTCAATACACATGGGGTATACAGACAATGCACATCTAGTGATCTACATCATATCTATCCCTCAATACACACGAGGTATACAGACAATGTGCATCTACATCGTATCTACCCTCAATACACACGTGGTATACAGACAATGTGCATCTACATCGTATCTCCCCCCTCAATACACATGGGGTATACAGACAATGCACATCTAGTGATCTACATCATATCTATCCCTCAATACACACGAGGTATACAGACAATGTGCATCTACATCGTATCTACCCTCAATACACACAGGGTATACAGACAATGTGCATCTACATCGTATCTACCCCTCATGTGTGCATACATAGATACATAAATAGATACATACATAGATACATACATAGATACATACATCTATACATACATACATAGATACATACAGATAGATACGATGCGACAGAGACTGCTTTCATTACTTGACTGCCGCTCTCCATTTAGCTCTCTGCTGTGAGAGTTGTGTCCATGAGACGGTCTTAATGTCTCTCAGCTTCAGGTTTCTCTTGATGGTATCCTTGAACCGGAGACGAGGGCGCCCTCTCTTTCTGTAACCAGAAGACATTTGAGAATAGAGGATCTGCTTTGGTAGCCTGTCTGATGACATCCTCATGAGGTGTCCAGTCCACCGGAGATTCTTTTTGATCAGAAGATCTTCCATAAAGGGCAGCCCCGTCCGTTCGAGTATTTCCTTATTTGTCACTTTGTCCTTCCAGGTTAGCCTCATGATTGAACGCAGATGTCGCATCATGAAGGCATGCAGCTTTTTCACCTGTCGTCTGTACACTGTCCAGGCCTCGGCTCCGTATAGTAGGGTGGATAGCACGCTTGCACGGTAGATCTTGCCTTTGACCCGCATGGACACATGGTGGTTGTTCCAGAGTCTCTGGCGTAGTCGGCCGAAAGATGTGCTAGCCTTGGCCATCCTCCTCTGTATTTCAGCATTAATGCGTCCATCACTTGATATAGTGCTTCCGAGGTAGGTGAATTCCGGAACAGAGTTCAGCTTGTTTCCGTCAACCATGGTTCATACATACATACAGGCTACACCATATCTACCCCTCATGTACACACATGATATACAGATCATGCATGTCTACACTATATCTATCTCTCATGTAAATACACACACATGGGGTATACAGACAACACACGTCTACACAGCATCTACCATACATACCTATATACACAGCATGCACTTCTGTCACATCTACACTACATAGATACATAGATACATAGATACATAGATACATACATACATACATACATACATACATACATACATACATACATACATACATACATACATACATACATACACAACATACAATGCACATGTACACCACATGTACCTCACTTGTGCACGGGGCATACACACAATGCACGTACACAAGAATGCATATTATTCTACCCTAGACTGTCATGGGCATGCATATATACTCATACCAATCCCTCATTGTGTACACAAGGGCTATCTATCCATTATATCTCATTCTCCTATTCACCACCGTGGGTACTCTTGCACCACGTAACAACCATCAGCTGTCAAGGTGTGTATATATATGTACTGTATATGTAAATGTAAGGAGATTACATATACCTCACTTCAGGTAAAATCATACAAAACAGTTTCCACCCCCGTCAACAGGTGTACGTGTACCACACATCTACCAGCCACGTGAATACACAAGGTGCATGAACACGTAATTACACCATAGCTCTATCCCGCGCTGTGACATTTCTCCTACATAGCGCCACATGTAGAACCATACTGTACTAACACCCCCCCCCCCCCCCCCACACACACACACTCATACACCACGCGCATATACACACACACCACGCACGATATATACATACCCCTCGCACGCCACGTACACACACCACCACTACCACCTACCCCTCACACCACGCACACCCTTACCCATGACACACAGCCTACCCATGTACCACACAATTACCCCTCCCCCTCCGCACCCCCCCCCCCCCAAACCAGCCAGCAACTACTCCCCCACCCCCACCCTACCTCAGTCACATCTGAATGTCACACCCACCCACCTGACTCTGCACCAGCTCAACCAGCACATCCACTCCACCCACCAAACTCCATGCTGCCCAGAGTTACATCGACCGCACTCAATACCAACACCAGCACTGGCCAACACCAGCACCTCCATTGTCAACCTTGACCCACCCTCCAGCCGTCCTCGACGCCTGACGTCACTACCGCCCAGACGGTGACCGGCAACTGTGCTTGGTGATTTGAGCCCACCCTCGATACTGCACTGGTCAGGCGGTAGACACAAGCAGCTCCATCCCACTGCTTGCCTTTATATTTAAACCTATCACATAATCGTCTAGGATGGCACCGTTTGCATGTATATGGCTAAAGAACTTAAAAGCTTAAATTAAAGCAACAATATGAATTGCATTCTACTCCCCACTTCCACCTATCAGGGAAAAAAGAGAGAGAGATAGAGAGAGGGGGGAGGGAGAGAGAGAGGGGGAGGGAGAGGAGAGGGAGAGGGGAGAGAGAGAGGGGGGGGGGGAGAGAGGGAGAGGGAGGGAGAGAGCGAGAGAGGGAGAGAGGGGAGGGAGAGAGGGAGAGAGGGGGAGAGGGAGGGAGAGAGGGGAGGGAGAGGGAGGGGGGGGGGAGAGAGAGGGGAGAGAGAGAGGGGAGAGAGAGAGGAGGGAGAGAGAGAGAGAGGGCGGAGGGAGAGAGAGAGGGAAGGGAGAGAGAGGGGAGGGAGAAAGGGAGGGTGGAGGGTGAAGGTGGAGAGGGGAGGGGAAGGGGAAGGGGAAAGAGGGAGAGAGGGGTAGAGATTGGGAGGGAAGAATAGAGTTTGTTTGTTTTTGTTTGCTGTTGTTTTACGTCCTAGCAACATCTAAAGTAATATCAGGATGGGTACTGACTTGTGACAGTGCGCATTCATGGCAACTTTATAGTGCTGCCCCACTGGGAAAGCAGGCTGCCAGCACCATGCCCATGACACTCAGTCACATTATCCTGACACTGAGCCAACCAGTCCTTGCCCTATCCTAATAATGCTGAGCGCCAGGCTAGGAAGCGACAAGTATACATTTTTAAGTCATTGGTTTGACTCGACCAGGATTCGAACCCACAAACTCATGGGTTCGAATCTCCCGATCTCCCAAAACAGGAGACTGATGCTCTACTCATTCGGCCACCCCGTTTGGTGGAACTGAGAGGTTGAGAGGGGTATAGGGAGAGAGGGAGGGAGAGAGGGAGAGAGGGAGAGAGAGGGAGAGAGTGAGGGAGAGAGTTAGGGAGAGAGTGAGGGAGAGAGTGAGGGAGAGAGGGAGGGAGGGAGGGAGAGAGGGAGGGAGAGAAACAAACACAATCTTTATATATATATATATATATATATATATATATATATAGCTATAAAGAGAGGTAGATAGAGAGGTAAAGAGGGTGGAAGCATGACACTTCAAGAACAGATGTGTTTTAACTCTGGGGCGCACATAAAGTTGTGCAATGACTTCAGCAATACAACTGACGCACCACGAGTACAGTACATATATAACACGCCAACGAGAGCCCTCCCCCCTACCATATACACAAATTATAAATTCAAATGCTATATAAACAGGTGACACTGGCTTTTTAGGTGACACTGGCTTTTATGTTCAAGTGAAAACGCTCTGACAGATATCACGTTTAGCAAATCGCCCATCCACCAAAAATAAAGTGGCATATTCCCATGGTTTTGAGATTTTGATTGTTGGTTGTTTGTTTGTTGGAGTTTTACGTCCTGGCCACATCTAAGGTCATATCAGAACGGGTACCGACTTGTGACAGTGCACACTCATCATGACTTTATAGTGTTGCTCCACTGGGAAATCAGGCCACCAGCACCATGACCCGATATCCCACTCAGTCACATTATCCTTACACTGAGCTAACCAGGCCCTGCCCTATCCTATTAATGCCGAGCGCTAAGCTAGGAAACGACAAGTATCAATTTTCTATGGTATTAGTTTGACTCGACTGGTGAACTTCCGATCTCCTGCATGGGAAGCCAGCGCTCTGCCGATTCGGCCACTGCGTCCGGTCCTATTAGGTTGATGATATATTTTTTGGATAAATATATTAGGTTGATCGTTATAACTACTTTACTTTCGTAACTTTTATTTTAAAGGGTTAACTTTGGATCTATTTAAAATGAAAACATGCAACATAAGTTGTTGGCATGTACACTGAAATGCAGGATATTGGCTTTGGTTACCCATTTTCAAGCATAGCACAGGAACACCAATCTGCAATAAATGATTAATGAGTGCACCAGTATCTAAGTTGAAGGATTAAACCTGGCTCGGCGCTTTGGTTTAGAAATGTTGAAGCTTTCATCAGACTGTGCAACTTTAAGCAACATGAAGTCTGGTCAGTATTGTAAGTACGAGGTATCACAGATCTGATACACGCTCATATTGTCAAATCAATGGTAGTTGAGAAGGTTGTCCTCTGCACAGTAAATGTGTTCTGTATTTGAAACCAAGTAAGGACCCAAATCCTAGTTCTGGGGGATCAAGTTACTGACCGACAATGTGACATGACTGTAGCGCTTACCTAGACGTGCAACAAATGACGAGAGGCCATTCTGCATCATGGGGCTGCCTTCAGATATTGATGTCACCACCATTTTCCTGTATATTCACTCAATATCTCCTCTATGCTGCCCCAAATGATTAAAGCTGCATAATCCAATGAAAGCATAAAATGTTCAACAACAAAATATTTAGTTAGATCGGATCCTTAGATACTGGTTCACTCATTACAAATGTATTGCACTGGGTAACCAAAGCCAATGTCTAGTATTTTTATGCATGCACCAAAATTAATTTGGCATGTTTTAACTCCAAATATCTATAAAAAAATATATATTATATATATATTTTAAAAAGGCCTTTAAAATAAAAATTACTTCAAACTAAAGTAAGATATATTACAATGATCAACCAAATATATATCCAAATTATACAGTAGAAACTTAAACGGAGACTCTATGAGGGTACCGCTATCGAATTTACATATATTCGATATATATATGTATTGACTGGCATGGTTAGGTCGATAGTTGGATTTATGAATATTGTGCTTTTTCTTTAGGCAGGAGGCCATGTTTATTGACAGCAAACCAGTTATTAATAATAACATTATTATTATAACTATTTATTGGTGTGTGTGAGTGTGTGTGTGTGTGTGAGTGAGTGAGTGTGAGTGAGTGAGTGTGAGTGAGTGAGTGAGTGAGTGAGTGAGTGAGTGAGTGTGAGTGTGTGTGTGTGTGTGTGTGTGTGTGGTTAAGCAGGGGGGGGGTAATTAGTATAAAGCATACTCAATTTATACATGAATATGTAAGTACAGTAGATTACAAAGATAGTAGTCCCCCACAGTTTTGTACCTACATATATGTTGCCACCTGCCACCTGTACATTCACCATCCATTAATCATACTGCAGGTTCACACCCTGCACCTTGACATTTACCGAGGATCTACCCTGTGTAAACGCCCCGGTTGGGTTAACCAACTCGGCCGCAGTGTGCGCAGCGTATCGGCGAACTGTTAAAGGTGCATGGTCCGATGACAGCGTCAAACTGTCGAAACCCGAAACAGGCAGCTGCTGAAGCCTATTGTGTCCGAATTTTTACTTTGACAGAATTAATTCAGCATATTGCCACTTTAAATATCTCCAAAGTTAGCTCTTTAAAATGAACGCTACGTTAAACTAAAGTAAAGTAGATTATAATGATCAACCTGTAACTAACTAACTAACCATCCAACCACCCAAAGAACCACCCAAAGAACCACCCAAAGAACCACCCAAAGAACCACCCAAAGAACCACCCAAAGAACCACCCAAAGAACCACCCAAACCACCCAAAGAACCACCCAAAGAACCACCCAACAGAACCACCTACACAAAGAACCACCAGACAAAGAACCCACCCAAAGAACCACCCAACGAACCACCCAAAGAACCACCCCAAAGAAACCACCCAAAGAACCCCACCCAAAGAACCACCCAAAAGAACCACCCAAAGAACCACCCAAAGAACCACCCAAAGAACCACCCAAAGAACCACCCAAAGAACCACCCAAAGAACCACCCAAAGAACCACCCAAAGAACCACCCAAAGAACCACCCAAAGAACCACCCAAAGAACCACCCAAAGAACCACCCAAAGAACCACCCAAAGAACCACCCAAAGAACCACCCAAAGAACCACCCAAAGAACCACCCACCACCCACCCACACCACCACCCACCCACCCACCCACCCACCCACCCACCCACCTCCCCACCCCACCCAACCACCCAACCCAACCAACCACCAACCCACCAAACAACCACCAACCAACAACCAACCAACCAACCAACCAACCAACCAACAACAACCAACCAACCAACCAGCAACCAACCAACCACCCAACCAAACAACAAGCACCCCACCAACCAACAACCAACAATCAACCAAACAACCAACAACCAACCAACAACCAACCAACCAACAACCAACCAACCAACCAACCAACCAACAACCAACCAACCAAATCAACCAACCAACCAACCAACCAACCAACCAACAACCAACCAACCAACCAACCAACCAACCAACCAACCAACCAACCAACCAACCAACCAACCAACCAACCAACCAACCAACCAACCAACCAACCAACCAACCAACCACTCCTTGGAGGGTTTACCAGAAAACCTGTCCACAGATGCTCACACCGTCTCTGTGCGCCAGGTGTTAGCCCCGGCCCATCTCGCCCCCTGCCGGCTGTGGAGGGCGGACAGACAGGCCAGGCCTGCAGAGAAGACAGGATTATTAATACCCACCCACCCAGCCCGGTCCGCCAGGCGCTCAGCGTGGACAACACCCCGACGTTCCGGGAGGCGGTACAGCTGCTAGCCGGGGGTCAGGAGGGGGTCAGGCCGGCAGGAGTCGTCCCGGACCCGTGCGGCCTATCCGCCCTATCCGCCGACAATCTCCGCTTCCCCCCCCCCCCCCCCCCCCCCCCCAAACACACCTCGATCCCCACTCTGACCTGCGGATCGACGAGCGTGACGGCACCGCCGCCCCACATTTTATATTTGGTTTTATATATTAGGATTTTATGTCCTAGCAACAATGACTTGCAACATAGTCAAGGTGACTTTATAGTCACGGTGACTTTATAGCATACACAACAGCCCAGCAATATCCCACTCAGTCACATTATCCTGACACTGGAACAACCAGTCATTTCCCTGGCAATACCGAACATCAGGTTAGATAGCGCCAGGAACCAGATACTGTTGTAAATATTTGGATTGACTATGTTTGGAATAACACTAAGTTAAATCTTAGACGCAATGGTTATTTCACATACACAAATAAAGGCACCCATATTATAACACAAATGATTTAAAATAAAATAAAAATTATTGGTTTTAATTAAAAGATGACCTTGAACATGACATCCAGCCAGTGTGCCTTGGCCCAGCAGCGTTGCCCCCAGGTGAGCAGCTGGCTACACTGGGCGCCCACGCCGTGTTGCCCTACCCAGTGCTGTGTTTGTCAGGAGCGGGGTGGGCGCCGGGGACCTTTGTACAGTGGTTAGCGGGGAGCAGCTCGGGAGGGGAGCCACCTCACGGCCGCGGCTATAATTATACACACAGAAATATGGCTGCCGACTCCTCCTCTGGCCTCCCCCAGCCGGATGTCGGGGAGCAGCGGGGTGTGCGACGCGCATGTGTGTGTTATGTGCTTGAGTGTATGAGTATGTGAGTGTATATGAGTGTCATGTGTGTAAATGTTATATGTGAGTGAGTATGCAAACGAAAATAATATATTATATATATATATATATATATATATATATATATATATATATATATATATATATATATATATATTGGATATATATGAGTGAGTGATACTGTGTATTTGTATGTACATGTATATGTATATTAAATAAATATAATATATAATATATATATATATATATATATATATATATTATATATATAGATTAGTTAGACGAATCTTACCTTGGTACAGATGATGGATAACTGTTGTTTTACCGAGGTATAAGCCTCGGGTAGACGTGGATAGGGAGAGGGAAGCACACGTCCGGTCCAGCAATCTTTACCTAATTATTCAGGATAAAAAACGAGCTTAATGATGGAAATCTGATGTTTTCGTTTGGCACAAGCGAAACGTAATAATCGTGGTAGGGTGTGGCGGGTGGGCCCTAGTCCACGATTACCCGAGGCTTGTACCTCGGGAAAACAAGAGTTATCCATCATCTGTACCCAGGTAAGATTCGTATAACTATACTATTTTACCTCGGTACAACGCCTCGGCTACTCGAGGCCGAGGGAGACCTTTACGTAGCCTCATTTTTATCCTCAATTATCTGATGAACATATAATAGTATCAGTAGTAATATCAAAAGTTTGTACATCTCACCCGATCTTGTTAGTTGGTGAGTAGGCGGGTTGCCACCCCGCTCGGTTTTTCGACTCGTTTGTTGTAGTGTTTAGCAAACGACTTGGCCGTCTTCCAGCCGGCGTGTATCAGGATTCTGCGAACTGAGATTCCTAACTTTCTTGCTTTGGAGACCATAGCCCCTCTTGTAGAGTGCGACGCATAGCGTTCTGTGTTTATGCCGGCCAATTTGAGTATAATAATAGTCCATCTGGCGAGTGTGTCGCGTGAGATGGCTTTATGCGGTTTAATAAAGCTCACAAGTAGCTGCTTGGAATTACGTATTCCCTTAGTCTTGGATATATATGTCCTAATGGCGGCAACTACACAAAGTTTCCTATCTTGTGGAAAGCTATCGAGATGGATGGAGGAGAGTGGATCTCCTGTCCTGTTTGATTTTAACAGTATGTCCAAATCAAACGTGGCCTCTTTCTTATCAATATCCAGGCCTTGCAAGGAGAGGGCTACAATTGTCTGTCCTCTATGTCCTGTTACTAATAGTAATAATACTGCTACTTTATAGCCTAACCGTTGGATAGTGAGAAATTTATTTTCAGGCCAAGATTGGAAAAGCTTGAATACTGTAGAAACATCCCAAAACCGACTATATTTCGGTTTTGGGGGGTTTCTTTCATAGATTGATCTCATGATCCAATGAATGACTTCGTGTTTGCCAATGGTTTGTCCTTCTATTCTTGGTACAATAATGGAGAGTGCGCAGCGCGCCGCATTTATGGCCCCATAACCAAGTCCATCATCTTCCAACATGCGCAGGAATCGGCCTACTTGCGCGACAGTAGGAGCCATCGGTTTAACCTTTTGTATTAAACAATATACTCCCCATTTCTTAAGGTAAGTGGTATACATTTTAACAGTTCCTGGCCTCCAGGCATGGGAAATCAACCTTTCTTGGGTGATTTTATCAAGTCCGTATTTTTGTAAATACGCTCTTAGAAAAGGAATGCCAGTAACGGGGTTGTGGACACGTCCCCGAGGGTTGTCACTTTTCCTTGATGTTGTAGGTTTATTGGCCCTCGTGGGAATCTTTAAAAAGTTTTTGGCTTCCCACTGCACTATCGCTCGCCATGGCTGAGTGTTCCAGTCCGGGACTATCAGTACTGCATGGGTTTTGTCCAGCCTGATTTTTCTGGCTACCCTGCTGATTAGGCTAAATGGTGGAAAAATATAGTAAAATGCGTTATTCCAAATAAGAGAAAAGGCATCCACTCGCCAAGCGTGTGGCTCTGGATGCCAGGATACATATTTATCAAGTTTTTTGTTCCTACGAGAGGCAAAAAGATCTATGTCTGGAATTCCCCATTGATGACAAATTGTCTTAAATATGTCGGGACTGAGTGACCATTCTAAATGATCATGGAAATGTCGGCTTTTATTGTCGGCTAATGTATTTAGTGTACCTGGGATATGAGCTACTGTTATCCAAAGGTGTTGTTTCTCTGCCCAATCCCAGATGAGTTTTGCGATGGCGTTGCAAGCCGAGGACTTTGTCCCTCCCATGTTACGGATATAGGCCATTGCTGTAGTATTATGCGTTAACACTTGGACAGTAAGTTTTTGTATTTTAACTAAACTTGTGAGACCTAGATAGATGGCTCTTAATTCTAGGACGTTTATGTGATCTTCAATTTCGTTATCTAGCCAGCGGCCCCCCGTGGCTTCATTATCTCTGTGGGCGCCCCAACCCTCTAACGATGCATCAGTAGTGACTGTTGTGTTAGGTTCATCCATGCGGATGGGATTATGGGAATTAATTAAATCTTTCATCCACCATTGGATGTTTTCATGTCCTGCTTTGGAAATTGTCATTAGGCATTCGAAATTGCCCTTGGCTTTAGTTAGGGCGATATTTTTATCTATTTCGAGTGATTTAATGTGTGCCTTTCCGTATAATACGGCTGGCGCATAAGCCACCATTAGACCGATAAGCACCTGCCTTATTCTTGGTCTTTTTATGTTTAATAGATCTGAGGATGTAGTAGTAAATTTGTCAATTTTGTCTGAAGTTAAGGAAATTGTCATTTGTTGTGTATTGATAATAAACCCCAAGAATTTCAAAAGGGGGGTAGGTTCTAGAACCGATTTTGTCTCGTGAATGAAAAAACCCAAGTGGGTCAAAGTGTTACATAAGTCTGTTTATGGCTAAATGGCAATCATCCTCAGTTCGTGCTACAAATAAATGAATCATCAATGTAAGGGAACAATGACATGGCCTTTCTTAGCCAATTTCAGCAAATACGGGTTTCAGTAGCATTGTAAACAAACGTGGGGCACAGGCTAGACCATTAGGGTAAACAAGTAAATTGGTAAAGTTTTGCCTTGCCAAATGAACCTAAGCAAATTTTCTATGTGACTCATAGATTGGTATAGTATAGTAGGCGTCTTTCAGGTCTACACTTGCAAGCCAGGCTCCCGGCATTACTAGGTCACAGGCTGTCTCTAGAGAGAACATTTTGAAAATGTTTATATTCGACTAAGGTATTTAGAATAGTTAAGTCGAGGATCATCCTAATGTCTCCGTTAGGGTTTTTGGCCTAGAGAAAAATATTTGAAATTATATTCTCCCTGTGTATGTGGAACGGTAGTAATACAATACTTTACTTTCAAATTTGGTAACTTCTAGATCTAAGGCCAGTCTTTCGCCTGGGTGTTAAGCGCGGTAGGCGGAAAAGGTACTTTATTTTGGTATTGGGGTCTTCTATAAATGGGAATGAGGACCCCTCTAACAATGTCTAGGATTGTCTGATCTTGTGTGAGTTGCTCCCACTGTCTAATATGGTTAGCCACATTTCCCGCACAAAAGGGGCTTACACTGGGTCGTCTTGCAGGCTCTACTTGTTCCCCGGCTTGGGAAACGGCTTCTGGTACATATATATATGTGTGTGTGTGTGTGTGTGTGTGTGTGTGCGCGCGCGTGTAGGTGTGTGTGAGTGAGTAGAACACAGGTGAGACCACCGACTGGCAACTAGTTGGAGGTGATCTAATCGCCTGCGCTTGTCACGTGACGCACACTGCGTCGTCACCACCACCAAACACACGCAGGTGTTATTGGAATGCTATTTAGCTCTAGACTCGGGTTTACTAGGATTTAAACCCACAATGAAAAGGTAGGCTAGTTGGCTTCTTCTCCCCTCCCCTCCACCTCCTCCCGATCCCAAGCTCCTCCTGCACCCCACACCTCCAATCCCCTTCCTCCACCGTCACACATACGCTTCACATCCATACCTGCATTTTACCCGGCCTGATGTATATACAATTTTGCCCCATTAATTATTATATTCTTAACATTGATATAATACAATATATACACACATATGTAAAGCCATGTCTCGTATTCACTGCGCAGCCGATCGACATGTCCATGGTTAAATCTCAGCATCAGGCTTATACCGGGTTAGTCCACGAGTGTGTACAAGAAACCTACATGAATACAGCTGGTTCAGTTAGAAAATGGGGAGGGGAGGGGGAAGATAAAAATATAAAATAAATAATAAAAACGCCTATATGTACAGCTCGTCTAGGGCAGAACTGTGCCATTGTGATGGTTGCAAATATATATATGTGTATATATATATATATATATATATATATATATATATATATATATTATATATATTATTATAGTATGTGAGTGTGAGTGTGTGTGTGTGTGTGTGTGTGTGTGTGTGTGTGTGTGTGTGTGTGTGTGTGTGTAAGTGTGTGTGTGTGTGTGTGTGTGTGTTTATTAGTGTGATTGGAGTGGATGGGAGGAGGTTGGGGTGGCCAGGCAGCATGCACACAGCCAACTGACCCTACAGCCTCTGCAGCTCCGTACAACTACATACCTCCCTCCCATACCGCACCCCCCCCCCCCCCCACGCACACCCTCCTTATCCCCCCCCCCCCCCCAGACCGGGTGCCCAGTGGACTAGTTCTTTTCTTCTGATCGTGACAAACAATCGACAACCACAGCCCATCATAGCACACGAGGAGGAGTGGGTAGGAGGGTGGTCGGGGAGGTAGGGAGGTAGGTAGGGAGGGAGGTAGGTAGGGAGGGAGGTAGGTAGGGAGGTAGGGAGGTAGGTAGGTAGGGAGGGAGGGGAGGTAGGTAGGGAGGGAGGTAGGTAGGGAGGGAGGGAGGTAGGGAGGAGGTAGGTAGGTAGGGAGGGAGGTAGGGAGGTAGGTAGGAGGGAGGGAGGTAGGGAGGAGGTAGGTAGGGAGGGGGAGGTAGGGGGGAGGAGGGAGGGTAGGGAGGGGAGGTAGGTAGGGGAGGGAGGTAGGGAGGGGAGGGAGGTGGGAGGGAGGTAGGGAGGTAGGTAGGGAGGGAGGTAGGGAGGGAGGTAGGGAGGGGGGTAGGGAGGGAGGGAGGTAGGTAGGGAGGTAGGTAGGTAGGGAGGTAGGGAGGGAGGTAGGGAGGGAGGGAGGTAGGGAGGGAGGGAGGTAGGGAGGGAGGGAGGTAGGGAGGGGGAGGGAGGTAGGGAGGGGGGAGGAGGTAGGGAGGGAGGTAGGGAGGGAGGGAGGGACGTTGCTGGGTGGGGGAGATAATTAACCCCAATGTGCTTTAGATTAAATGAGGATAAACATCTCGTCTGTTACAGGTCATTCCCGATGTGTCATTTCGGTGCACATGTCACATGTGTTGGAGGCAATTAAAACGAACAATGAGAACCCCAACCGGCTTAGCAATACATTAACACATACACAGTTGTGAGATTGCTTTATCTGGTTGCTTTGAACGATCCATCACAACTGCGGCAATTGGAACACATACATCCGGGCGCGGTGGCCGAATCGGTAGAGCACAGGCCTCGCGTCCGGTAGATCGGGAGTTCGCAGGTTCGGCTCCCGGTCGAGTCAAACCAATGACTTACAAATTTATACTTGTCGCTTCCTAGCCTGGTGCTCGGCATTATTAGGATAGGGCAAGGACTGGTTAGCTCGGTATCAGAATAATGTGACTGAGTGGGATATTGGGTCATGGTGCCGGCGGCCTGATTTCCCAGTGGGGCAGCACTTTAAAAATAAAATCGCCATGAGTGCGTACTGTCACAAGTCGGTACCCATCCTTAGATGTTGATAGAACGTAAAACCACAACAAACAAATCTTTCTTTTTCAATTTAATACGATTTTTGTTATTTCATAAAGATATTCCCATATATTTCAACAACAAAATTTACTTAATACATTCATCCGTTTTTATTGTTTTGTTTTTTAAAGAAAATTAATTAAACAATCCTGTCTTATACCTAGAGAGAACACAAAAATTAACCCGAGGGCCTTTCATAGCAAGCATGTAAAAACTCCAAAATGAGAAAATATTTTGTAAAGTATATAAAATCACGGAAATACGTAAAAACGTGGAGATATTTCATCCCCAATTAATTTTACTCCTATACATATATCAGACATGAGCAGAGAAGTAAAACAAATTAGCTGATTGTGGGCGTATGCCTCAAAACTCTGCCAAAGGCCGAGTAGGGGGGAGGGTGTAGAGAGGGGGGGGGGGCCATCCCCCCCTCCCACGGAGAAATTCTTTTACAAGTAGGACACAATTGGTGCAATTTGGTAGCCACTTAGGAGGGAGAAATTTCACTCTTCACCTGTGACATAAGGTAGGCATATAGACCAGTACTCTAAGAATACAGAAGTGTTTTTCTTGTAATCTTGCATAAATGATAAATCAATAATATAAATAATACACCTATACCATAGTTAATAGTTTCAGTTATTTAATTTATTGTCTTATACTCCTTCAGTTGGCAGTCCTTGTAATATGGTAATACTTGTTTAATTGTTATAATAAATGTAAAGGAATATGATAAAAGTAATGTAAATTTCATTTTAACAACAATATATAGTCTTATGCTCCCTCAATATATAGTCTTATGCTCCCTCAATATATAGTCTTATACTTCCTCAATATATAGTGTTATACTCCCTCCATCAGTTCTTAATACTTGCATAACTGCTATAATAAAGCATAACATATCAAGGAATACGATAATAAAACTAATCTGAAGTTCATTTTAATAACAATGTTGGTTCATTTTTTCTGCTTGTTCTTTTCCTTTTCATTTAATTGGTGGAAATCAGCCAATTGGCAGGAAATGCTCATGCCTGATATATACTTTTTACATGGGGTCTTTTGAAGGGGGGGGGGGGGGGCGACGTTGAAAACAGTACTCAACAAGCAACCATCGTTGTAAAAGTGGCAAAAAAGGAAGTTATAAACAGCACTCAGGAAACCATCGTTGAAGTCCACCTCATTAAGTAGAAAAGGGAGTTATGTTCTCAGTTTAAGTGAGCAGGAGGTAACTCACCGTGTGTACACAAACAAAGTTCCCTCCACGTCAGTTTTCTCCTGCAACGACAAAGTAACTTAATTAAATAAAGCGCCTTGTTACAAGGGATACATCAATTCACCATTACATCTTCAAAATTTCACCTCAAATCAAGCTTCAATCACAAACAGCTTCTATTACATTCACAATAATTCACTGTAACACAACTTCTACACCAAGCAAGTTAATCAGGAAAGTGATCGACTAAGTTTGATCAAAACCTGACAGTTGAGTAGACGAAGTACAACACTGAGCGTCCAGCAAGTGCGGACCGGTAGAACCTAAAATGAGGCTAGAATAAATGGTGGCTAACGACCAGTCTCACAAGGTTGATTTATTGATTGGTGGTTGCTTTACGCCGTGTCGGCAGCATATGCCATATTCACGGCGACGGTCCCACAAGGTCCCCAGTGACCAATCCCACAAGGTCCACAGTGACCAATCCCACAAGGTCCACAGTAACTAATCCCACAAGGTCCACAGTAACTAATCCCACAAGGTCCCCAGTGACCAATCCCACAAGGTCCACAGTGACCAATCCCACAAGGTCCACAGTAACTAATCCCACAAGGTCCCCAGTGACCAATCCCACAAGGTCCCCAGTGACCAATCCCACAAGGTCCACAGTAACTAATCCCACAAGGTCCACAGTGACCAATCCCACAAGGTCACTCAACCTGCTAGACCAGTTCCACGAGGTCAGTCAACCTTCAGGACCAGTCTAAGGTCAGCAAACCTGCAGGACCAGTCCCACAATGTCAGTCAACCTGCATGACCAGTCCCCCAAGGCCAGCTAATCAGCAGGACCAGTCCCACAAGGCCAGTCTGCCTGCATGACCAGGCCCACATGGTCAGCTAATCTGCAGGACCAGTGCCACAAGGTCAGTCAAACCGCAGGACCAGTCCCACAAGGCCAGCTAATCAGCAGGACCAGTCCCACAAGGCCAGTCTGCCTGCATGACCAGGCCCACAAGGTCAGCTAATCTGCAGGACCAGTCCCACAAGGTCAGCTAATCAGCAGGACCAGTCCCACAAGGTCAGTCAACCTGCAGGACCAGCCTACTTGCAGGATCAGTCCTGCAAGCCAAAGCCGTACTCGAGCTAAACCAAAAAATCACAAAGAAACCAACTGACAGTACATTTTGAAGGTATGTTTACCCTCAAATTGGGTTTTAAATATTGTTGGATTTCTGCGCATTTCTTTTTTTATATAACTATGCCAATTACACAGTCAATTCCTTAGTAATAGAGCCTTCATAATTGTCCCATGACAGACCATTTATTCAGCTGCTGTGGAAGACATCATGAACTGATTAATGAGATGTTCACTGTGGTGATACCAGGGATGTCCCTGAGTGCAATTGATGAAAACCTGACGTCACCAGTATTCACATAGAACACAACCAGTTAGTATTCACATCGTACAAAATCACTTACAGCTGACATTGACCATTCACATATACCTAACCAGTTATATACGATACGCAGTATTTACACAGCTCACAACTACTTAGAAATAGCAGTCAGTATTTACATAGCACACAACTACTTGCAGATAACACTCACTATTCACCCCACTTAATGTTCACATAGCACAATCTAACCTACAGACGAGCTCAGTCTCCATATAGTGCATATCCACTTACACCTTTTTTCACTTTCACTTAAAATATTTATTTTTAATGTTTATTCTTTAACATAAAGTTATTTCAAACTAAATTAAAGCCAATTATAATTATCAACCTAATATATTTAACTACAACAAGAATATGGCAGAAGCCCAAAACCATCGGATTATGGCATTCAGTATTCACATAGCCTCAGCCACTGGCGGAGAGCAGGATGCATCTAGCACACAACCAATAACTGACACAGCACTCAGTATTCACAGAGCACTACAAAGGACTGAGTTAAAACTGTGCAGATAGTCACACTATTTAATGAACATGTGGGGGGGGGGGGGGGGGGGGGGGGGAGATGGAGGAGCGCTTCCTTATCATTGGGTAGATAACTTGACACGTGATGTACACACAGCCAGACACAAGAGAAGTAAAATCACTTATAACAGGGGACCCTCACCATAAGTATATCAACTAGCCTAAAATAAAATATAAAATCCACCCCCTCCAAAATAACAACAACCCCGCAACTAACTTGAGATTGTTTTTTGCTTTGTTTAAAAACAAATAATAATAACGGGAAAGGTTCCCAAGTATCTGTGCGTAGAAATAGAAGCAAACAAAAAAGTTGGAAGTGTATGAAATGGAAATGTGGAACAACATACCGTTCTACCTCGCATTGAGTGCTCAAAGTCAGCAACCAGAGAACTCCTTGGCAAGTTGGTTACACAAACAACACAATACACTTCCTTCCACAACAAGTAGTTCCACTCTGGGTTGTTTATACAAAAAATGAAGGAAAAAATAGACAAAATACCGCCTCATATATGTATATAGTCTGACATAGTGAATTTTGTATAGACCTGTAGTTCAAATGAGCTGCAATTTAAGTACTCTTACTAGTCTTAGAATGATCACATTCTTATAGCGCGGAATGTGGTTATGTGAGTGAGTGAGTGAGTGAGTGAGTGAGTGAGTGAGTGAGTGAGTGAGTGAGTGAGTGAGTGAGTGAGTGAGTGAGTGAGTGAGTGAGTGAGTGAGTGAGTGAGTGAGTGAGTGAGTGAGTGAGCATTGCTCATTTTAAAGTGTTTTTGTTTGTTTGTTTTTTTTTAAATTGTTTTGGTATTTTTATATTAGATGAGAGACAGAGACAGAAAGAAAGAAAGACAGAAAGAAAGAAAGAAAGACAGAAAGAAAGAAAGAAAGAAAGACAGAAAGAAAGAAAGAGTCAAGTCGTGAACTACATGAACCAGGCATTTTGAGTGAAATATGTTTACGAACATATCTGTGCAGTGCTGGCGCGGTTATGATAATGGCTAACTGGTGCATTGTGGGTAGTTGTGAGCTGCCCCCACCGCACCCCTTCCCATAATGCCGCACTGATGGTGAAGGCGGCATCTGCTGGCAGCCTCCAAACTTCCTGTTTACGCTCACGGTCTAGTCTTGCCCTCCCCTCTCCTCCCGACACCTAATTCCTCTCAACAATACAGGTAGAGAGGAGTGGGCTACCTTCTACATGAGTAATGCACATTACTCACCACCTTCAGCTGGCTTCAAGGTGAAGTGACAATTGAATTGATTTGTCGACTTTACAACAAATAAGGTTATTTGACGTAAGGTATATACTTGGCGTTTGTCTGTGGGATGGGAGGTGGGGGGGGGGGGGCACATCTTTCAGCCAGAACACCAGAGGTATGAATCACTAGACTGATACATAAGCTTAAGAATTACTTAACTATTAACAACTAGGACGTAATAATGATAGTACTTCATAAAATAGTAGGCTTTTCTGGCATGGGGATGGACAGGGTAGGATATTGAGGCAGACAGAATACCGCTAAGCAGACACTATTTGTATCAACGCGAAGATCATAGTTTGGTTCCATTTATCATGCAAGTTAATTCAACATCATATTGAACACGACTAGCATCACAGCAGAATGTTGTATTGTGGTGTTGATAAAAAGATGCTGTTGCTTATTTTAAATAACAATTTTGATGAGAACTTTATTTGAAATTTAAAACAATAAATACAGTCATACCATTCGTATTTCTTTTCTTAATATTAAGTAGCTGTTGCCTGATATGACGTTTGAGGCCCGAGGGCTTTTTGCAATGCGTATCAACCGAGGCAAAGTTTAAGATTAGTACATTTTCAGAGGCCCGGGTCACTCAAATGTGAAATTAGTGTGATCAAATGCTTAATAAATAACGTTTGCCTTCTTTTTCAAAATTTGTTAGTCCTTTTGATCAATACTGAAATATAAATAGAATTTGATAAATAATCATCCATAGAATTAGCCCCCCCCCCCCTCCCAAAGGTGCTAACAGATTGGCCAGATTAGAATTTGTTTTATCAGACTGGGAAGGCTGCTGTACATTGCATTCGATATTACCACAGAGATGGCGCAAAGAACACTCTATAGACATTAGATAAATACCCATATCAATGGCTGTTGCCCCACATGTAGACATACATAGTGTGAGGCCTCATCTCACAGTCGATATCTCTCTCCCAGCATTAACCTCCACGCAACCCACATATCACCTCACCTGCTGGCTACTGGAGGAGTCCTGAGCACGTCCACAGAGGCAGGCCCCGGGTGATTGTACAGCTGATACTATTTCAGAAACATGCTACTCCCCCCCCCCCCCCCCCACCCTTCATCGACACCCTGATTGTGCAGGGGGTGGGTGTAGGGGACTACACCGTTCGAAGGAGCACTATCAGATACGGGCTCGATACTGTGGCGGGGTGAGGCTGCACTTAGAAGGGGTCACAAGTCGGGGCATTGAGGGGCGCTGAAATGGCAAACATTTATAAATCAATAAAACCAGCAGCTTCCGGTGGTTTAATCAAATGTGTTGCCAATCCCGATGTACGATGAACCAGTGAGAAAGGCTGTTTTCTCGGCTTCTCTATGTGGAGGTTAGTTCAAAGTTGGAAAATATAACCGGGATAACTTTTTTTTATATATTTAAAATTTGAGTTCAAACATATTAGGTTGTATAATCCGCTTAAATTTGTTTTAAATGTACAATAACAACAACTGAGTAAAACATTAGGTTGGCAATTATGACCCATTCTTTCCACTAACCTGTCATGTGTGTCAACTTGCTAACTTTGGAGACATTTGAAGTGCAAGCACACAAAATAATGTGTGTGTGCACACCAGCTAAACAGAAGTGCAATACACTGTGACTGCCGTAACTAGATCATGTCGCCACCTGTCAAAATCAGTGATGTTCATCAGGGGCAAAGCCTCAGAGAAATGATTATCAAGTCAGAGATATATGATGAAATTTAGGTAAGCATATACCTTCTTCGAAATAGCACAGTATTCACAGAACACCCCCTCATTGCAGACCGCACTGAACAGTCACAAAGTACTAAGCAGTTTACCCAAAGTATTTAAATTGAAAACATCCACTTTTTAGTCATAGATAGCATGCATAGTATCAAGTAAGAGATGTAGGATCAAATCTAGGTAAATGTTTTTGTTAAATATAATGCTTTCATCGACTTAGGCAACTTTAAATACCTGGTGAGGCCAATGGTTATATTTCACAAGAATATTCCTTATGTCTTACAGAGTGCACCAACATGACTGAAACAACTTTACATATCCAAAAGTGACAAGATTGGATGTGATTGTTTTGCATGCCTTCAAAGAAACAATTTCCTAAGAGTTACCCAGGGCCTGACCTAGCTGGCCCCTTTGGGGTCAAGCTGTGACTATTAGGGTCGGACAACCCTAATGACCTTCCAAATGCCACTAGAGTGATACAGAACAGCGAACACTCACTCAGAAAGAGAAAAGTATCATCAAGCCTCTGAGTTCAGTGCTTTCAAAGAGTTAAGATAGGAGCTGGAATTGTAAAAGTAAAAGTTGCAGATGCGGTTTCTTTGCCACCATGGCACATGCTGCACTATGAAGTATAGTCTATAGCCGTGTTTACACGGGCAATTGTAAAGCGAATTAGACAAAGCGATTTATATGAAGTGAAGTAGTGGCGTGTTTACACACGGAGCGGTTTAAGGCGGACATCGATATATGCGCATGAGCAAGTCCAGACTAACCAGCGCCAGTTTCGGTTAGTCGACGTCGCCACAAGAGAGTGTGGGTTCGACCTAGATATGTATGGACTGAATCGTATTGGTTTGGAACGGTCAAAACTTCTGCTGGGCAGTAAAAACCTAAAAGTAAATGATGAAAAAAATATCTGTGCACAGCTAGCAGGTTCATACAGCAAATTTACCGGAAAGTCAACAAACTCAGGTCTCGACTGTGACGTCATTAATCCGCCTCAAGTAAACCGCTACCGTTTACACTATCATTTATAAACCGACTTTCATAAAGCTACCTCGCGACCCGGTTTATATAAAGCGAATAATATGAATTGATTCAGCCCTAATACGCCGCAGCGTCGCATTTACATGGCGAATGTAAGGCGAACTAGACAAGGCACTTTATTTGAGGCGTTTTAACTCGCCCGTGTAAACACGGCTATAGTTGTTGAAAAAGTACAGGTCGCAGGTGAGCATGTAGATGACGCTGTCGATGTGCGTCGGCTCATTTTGAAAGCGACGTAAGTACCATGAAACTTACCTTTAATGGCCTTTTCCTAAACCATACAACCTGTCAGTCCATTCATTAGCTTAACCAGAAACATGGATATTGAATTTAGCATACCGCGGAACAATATTCAATAGATAAAGGCCAATAGCTGTAAAGTAGCCTTGTGAAACAAACTTGTTAACAATCAGCCCTCACCCTTACACCGGCACCCCCCTCCCCCACACACAGACAATGCCACCCACGCCCCCACCACCACCACATGTGTACTGCCAGGCAGAACACCCTGCACCGCCCTCATCTGCCTTACCGAGCAGCAGGCCCCAGCATACACCACACACACACCAGGCGTACACACATGGGTATGGGCCGGTGACCGGACCGAGCAGCCGTACGCTATTACACACTCGCCTTTTCACTAGGCCTTGTATTGTAGGTGGTGCTGAGGTGCCACTGAGGTATGCAGTGTGTGAAGCCGGTAGGGGCGCTGCAGATAGGTGTGAATGGGGCAAGGTGTGTGGAACTCGGGATTCGCTGCAGTGTGCACCGTCGAAATGGTTTACTTTATGTGTTTCTTTTCATTATTTCACAAGTTTGCTTAAAGCTGCATAGTCCGATGAAGAAGCAACTTTTCACACCTAAAACAATTATCTAGAATATATTCTACATATCTAACTTAGATAGTGATGCACTTATTAAGCATTTGTTGCCACATAGAAGGGAATACTGGGTCAATTTAATAGAACCTGTTACAGCTGAAGTCTATGGTGTCAGAGTTTTGGTGTGCTTGCCTAAATTACTTCAAACTAAAGTAAGGTAGATTATAACAATCAATTTAATATATTTATCTTATAAAAATGGCAGAAACTCAAAACCATCGGACTGTGCAACTTTAAAGTGATTCAAACAAATTACATAATTGCCTCTTTGCGTTGGGCACTTGTTTTAGATTTGTAATTGTTTGTTGTTATGTGTGAGCATTTAAAGTGGCCTAGTCTGATGAAAGCATGAACTTTTCTCAACCAAAACACTTACTGAGATTTGATTCTACACATCCAACTTAGATACTTGTGCAGTTATTGAGTATTTGTTGCTGCATAGAAAGAGTATATACTAAGTCGAGTTAATAGAACCTATTACTGCTGAAGCCTACGATATCTAGAATTTCGACGTGCATGCCAAAATTAGAATTTCGACGTGCATGCCAAAATTAATATCTCCAAATTTAGCCATTTGTAATCAAAGTTACTTTAAACCAACGGAAGGTAGATTATAATGACCATACTAATAATATGTTAAATTTTTCTTGAGAAGAAAAAAAAGATAGAAACTAAAAACCATTGCACTATGCACTTTTAAACATGCTACCCCCCCCCCCCCCACCCCTACGTGATACACCCTGCATAATGGTAAGATAGCATAGATTACAATAGCTTTATATAACTCGGTCCTCACGCGGTGGGGAGTGTATGGTGTCATGAATCGGCACTCTGGGAGGGGATTCACAAATACCAAGATCAACCCCAAACACCTGACATAAGCCGTGTTCACACGGGCAAAATGTGAAGCGAATTAGACAAATCGAATCATATGATACGATTTAGTTTGAAAGTGTTTCGTGTTCACACGGGCAGTGCTTTGAATCGGTTTACGGCGGAAGTGGATATCTGCGCATGAGCAAGTCCAGACTAACCAGCGCCATTTTGGGTTCGTCGAGGTGGGCACGAGAGAGTGTGGGTTCGACCTAGATATGTATTTACTGAATCGTATTGGTTTGGAACAGTCAAAACTTCTGCTGGGCAGTGAAACCCTAAAAATAAATCATGAAAAAAATATCTGTGCACCTCTAGCCGGTTCATAGACCAAATTATATTATATAGTGTGAGGTGCTTAATCCACCTCAAGTAAGTTGGTTGCGTTCACACGGGCGAGATGGGGCCGACCTAAGCTAGTTCGCTTAATCTAAACCACCTCGCTTCGGTGGATTAGATAAAGCGAATCATATGAATCGATTAAGCCCTAATCCGCCTCACATTGCGTTCACACGGCAAAATGTGAGGCGAACTAGGCAAGGCGCTTTATACGAAGCGGATTAAATCGCCCGTGTGAACAGGGCTTAAGGCAGATAATCAGGCTGGGAAGCGTTTGACCGCCACCGAGAAAAGGATTATAACACCCGCTCTTCTCCCCTTCCCCCGAGAGCTGCTCAGAGCTGCTCCTCCAGCTACCGCTCCAGGTAAGAGCGGCCCGCCAGATATGCGGCCCACTAGTCCGGGGTCTGTACTTAGTTTCACTAACAAAACATCACCTGTAACCGACACACACACACAAAAACACCCGTATAAACAATACCTACTGGTTAAACTAAAACTAAAATTGTATAATTCACAAAACCATTGCAAATCAACGCTGTGGACGAGGATCTTGGATGCCCGCATTATACTAGCAGATTGGTCATGTTTGCACTACTTGCTATTTGAGAGGGCTGTCGTGGAATTATTAACAACGTGGGCCGCTAATGCCGGATCCAGGGGATTGCCCCTTGCGCATGCTCCACACCGGTGTGTGTAAACACATGGCGTAAACACATAGCATAAACACACGGTCGAGGAAAGCCATGCCGCCCCATTCTATCTGACACACTGAGTGTTTTATTTTGTTTTATTGTTAGATAACCCAACATAAAGGTGGCTTTAACATGATTGTCTAATAGACTTACCCAAATACGGAAAACCACACCACCAACTATAGACCGAACACATCACGAAAAGGACACTGTGGAAAATATGTTGTTGCCACTAGCGGACATAACGCTGTATAGATTATTCAGCACTGGGTAGGTCAGCAGTATTGTGGTTGGTGTCACTATTTTAGCTATAATAAACTATAAGTGCCATTGTGCCATCATTTGTTTCTTGGCATGTGATGTGATGTGGGCTGACCTAACGATATAAGTTGTTGTAGGTCATGGGCTTTGAACCCATGGTCTGATGAAGCATAATAATTTTTTTGGTCAAAATCAAACCACATACTTACATTTGATCTCATATTTCCAACTCAATAATGCTGAATACCAAGTTAGGTAGGGACAAGTATCATTTAAAAAAGTGGACAGGTATAGGCCGCTGAGACATGAACTGTACTTCGACAAATGCTCTCCAAGCACAACCTTGTTTAGTTTTTATGTTTATAGAACCAAATATGTGTGGGGATTGTAGTGGAACCACTTCACCACCAGAAGTGGGTCAGTGCTGAGGTCAGGGGGGGGGGGGGGGTCTGAGGCTGGGACTAACTGGCAGCTGTTGATTTAAAAATAATAGCTGGGTGAGTGGAGAGAAGGGAGAGTAAAACTGGGGTATTTTCAATCTTCTTTAGAGTAGTTCAATCAGGAAATATATTTGCTTTAATGTAAAATATATGTTAGTACAATTACATTGCATAATTCAATGAGAAACACATATAGATGAAAAATGTAGTTTTTTTGTTGAATGTAAAAAGGTTTTGGACTGTATGAGGTTTGAACCCACACCACCAAACAACTTTAGATTACAAGTTCAAAACCCTAACCATTAGGCCACATATAATTTGGCTGTGTCAGTTCAGGCTATATACAACATCATATATATAAGATGTATGTATGTTTTGCGTGCAACCGTTTGAAATTTGTCAGTTACACTGTATATAAAAGGGAAAAAAAATGTTGTTATTGAGTGTAAAAAGGAGTGAACCATATGGAGTGAGATATGTGCATTTGAAAGTTGTTGACAGTTTGTTTGTTTGTTTGTTGTTTTACATCCCAGCAACATCCAAGGTCATATCAGGACGGGTACCGACTTGTGACAGTGCGCACTCATGGCAACTTTATAGTGCTGTCCCACTGGGAAACCAGGCCGCCAGCACCATGACCTGGTATCCCACTCAGTCACATTATCCTGACACTGAGCACACCAGTCCTTGCCCTATCCTAATAATGCCGAGCGCCTGGCTAGGAAGCGACAAGTATCATTCAGATCTTTTGTATTACTATTAACTAATGCAGCAGCCATTCCCTGCTGGCCACATCAGCCACGTCTGAGCATTAATAGTTCAAGGAAATCCACCGCAAATACACAGGTTTTCGGTTTTAATGGTATGATGGCAGCAGCTGTTCTGGGTGTGCCTATGCATTATCGTTTGGACGGGATCCATCGCAAATGCGCCGACCCTGAGCGTTAATGGCTTGACGGGATCCGCCGCAAATGCGCAGATTTCCAGGTTTAATGCTATGATGCCAGCGACTGTTCTGGTCATGCGTTATCGGTTGGACGGGACCCATCGCAGCAGCCGTTCCGCAGTATATGCGCCGGCGGACGACTCGGGATCGCAGAATGTGCAGTTCGTCATAGGTGAGTGTAGAAACTGATATGGTGCTACGAACCCAGGTCGTCCTCCGATGCATATGTTGTGGAACGGGGCATTTGCGATGGATCCCATCCAAACAATATCACATGACCAGAATGGCTGCTGCCATCATAGCATTAAACCCAGAACTTAACAATTAATGGTAATATTTTGTATATAAAATATGAGACTCACAATATTCAATATAGTATTTTATGAACAAAATTTCCCAAAATGTTCAAATTAATAATCATGCTTAATTATAACAATTTCACCAGTGAACTTTTTTTTCCATAAGTATTAAGTCAAAATTTATTTGCTAACATCCATGACATGTAAGACAACTTAAACAAAGCATTTATAAAAACATACAAAGTGCATAGTCAGTTAGCTTCATGTGTCGTTTCTTATGTTGGCATGCGTTGTGTCCATTCTTTGTTTGCCCGTAACTATGTGTCATTATTAATTATTGTACTGCTTTTCTAGCATGTCACTTACTTAATTATAACAATTGCATCAGTGAACATTTTTTTGTTTGTTTAATAAGTATTGAGTAAATATTTATTTGATAACATCTATTACATGTAAGACAACTTAAACAAGGCATTCATAAAAACAAAATGCATACTCAGTTGGCTTCATGTCTCGTTTCTTATGTTTGCATGTGTTGTGTCCATTCTTTGTTTGACCTTAACTATGTGTTGTTCTTATTGGACTGCTTTTCTAGCATGTCACTTGCTTAATTATCACAATTGCATCAGTGAACATTAAAAAAAGTATTGCGTCAATAGTTATTTGATAACATCTATGACATGTAAGACAACTTAAACAAATGGGGAAAGCACCTCATAAGTATTGCAACTTTATATCAACCCATGCTATGGTGCCAGCAATACTACCACTGGACATCCTGGAACCTGACTAGGTACTTGGAATGAGGGTCAAGGCTACTGGCCACGAGATTGATCTAATTAGTTAATGGCTTCCTTGTGTGATGGGTTTCTCAAAGTAGGATGAGGTAGTAAATTCACTGAGTATTCTATATATGGTGTCTCAAATCACTTGTCAATGCACCAATATCTAAGATGGATATATATAATCAAATTAAGATACATGTTTTGGTTTTGAAAAATAAATATTTCATCGGACCATGCAACTTTAATCAACGATGGTAGGAAACAACAAACAAAAAAACAACAACAAAAATCATTACATGAGGTTGGTTGGTTGTTGGAGATTTATATCCTGGCAACATCTAATTCTAAGGTCATATCAAGTTGGGTACCGACTTGTGACAGTGTGCACCCATGGCAACTTTATAGTGCTGCCCCACTGGGAAACCAGGCCACCAGCATCATGACCTGATATCCCACTCAGACACATTATCCTCACACTGAATCAACCAGACCTTGCCATATCCTAATAATGCCGGGTGCCTGGCTAGGAAGCAACAGGTGTACATTTTTAAGTCATTGGTTTTATTCAACCAGAGTTCGACTCACACGCTCTACCAAAACGGGAGACAGACGCTCAACTCATTCGGCCACTAAACTAGGCTCCCGTTGTTTTGAGATGAGCATCCTAACCGTTGAACCACTTAGATTCTCTGCTGTAACTAACCTGCCCATGGCTACTTGCATGTGTGACCTTCACCGGGTGAGGTGAGTGCAGAGCCACCTCTACCACAACGGTTAACTGGGTAGGGTGTGACTGGCCTGTGGTTGCCTCCTGGCCGGGTAAAATCAAGGACTTGCACAATTGATACTTTTCGCTACATTGTTAATGTTATTAGAATAGGACTGGTTGGTGGGGGTCAGGATTATGACTAAGTGAGACAATTTGTCATTGTGTGATGACACTGCATTCCAGTTGAGCAGCAATATAAAGCCAGCATGATTGCATACTTCCACTAGTCAGCACCTGTCCTGATGACCTCAAATGTTACTAGGTGAACCCCCAAACATACATCGACTCATCTAGGTCATTTCAATAGACAGACACTTACTTCTATTGAGCACTGTGATACACTGCGAAATGAATCTTAGACATGCTCATTACATCGCCTTCTCGGTACCCCCACCCCCGCACCCCCCATCTCCAGTCTGCTTTAGCGCTATCAGTAAGGGCCCTGCTAATGCCAACGTGCATGAGTGTGTATACACAGCACTAGACGGCCATATTGCAGACGCCTTTTATAAGGCGCGCTACAGAAGTGCCAGGTGGTTTGGGATGCAAAGGTTATGGGTTTGTGAGATGGCAGTGTGAAAAGGGTAGGGGAAGGACTGGTGAATATGAAAGTGGGCTGCATAGTGTATGGCTGTGTGTTTATGTGTGTATTATTATTCATTACACATAACAGGATACATGAATGGATTGAGTAGGTACTCTGGCTGGCCACAAAAGACCTACCGTTTATTAAACATCATAGCATAGCAAGAATAGAACATAAGACACTTGTAATAAAAAAGAAACCTAAAACTAAACCTAAAGCTAGAAATCGGATTCAAATGGGCAGAACACAGGACTTGCCGTTGGGGGAGGGCGGCCGCGCATGCGCCTGCCTCCTTAGTGAGTAGACTTGCCCCCGCCCCCCCCGCAGGAGCTGGAGGGACGGAACACCTGATGGGGGAGGCTAGACTTGCCACCGGCCTCCCCGTGAGCGTGGGGGTAGGAGGTTCGAATCCCCCCCCCCCCACCAGACACAGAAAGGAAGGTTCCATCACAATAATATTTGTATAAGGTTTTATACCACACATTATTATTCATTACACATAACAGGATACATGAATGGATTGAGTAGGTACTCTGGCTGGCCACAAAAGACCCAAATCAGCCCCAACCAGAGGAGCTAAGCGGGAGGCTGGGGAAGTCAGTTTAGCATACCCAGGATCACGGCCACTCGCATGTCGAGAGTCAGGCGCTCCACCAGCGACGCCTTTAGGTATTGACGGACACAATCCGATCGCCAATCGCCTCTCTCCTTGATCTCCTCCTCCGAAGCCCCTGATAGGCGGAGGAAGGTCGCCCCACCCCGCCTGAGACTATGAGACGAGAATTCAGACGGAGGTAGACCAGCCGCGGAACATGCCGCCTTCAATACTGCGGTATAGTAAGCATATGTCAGTGGGACGGAGTGTCCTGCTCTAGGTATCCTAAATACCTGCGCATCCCGCGGGGCTGGGCACTGTTGCAAATGTCTCTTAACCCAAAAAAACGCGCACAATTCTCTGTTCGCAACTCTAGCAACCGGGATTTTATGGACCCGTTCTCTGAACTGATTCGTCTTAGATTTCCGCACAGACACAAGCCTCCCCCATGGGTAGAACTCCAGATCTTGACGGAGAAGGGCAGCATCTGAATTAGTGACGTGTGCTTTGCGTAGTAGAGCTCTGAAAGAGAGCAACATGGCTGCCCTAACCGCTGTATGGCCCCTGGTAGGGAACAAAACCGCAAACAATTTTAGTAACTCATATGGCAAGATTGGTGCTGCTTGCTTCACCTCATCACCTTTTAACCTGCGGATGCCCGCCAAAAATTTCTTTATATAGTGATCAGAATAGTTTATCGGAGGACAACCTAAATCTTTCAGATGATTGTTCAGGCCGCTGAGGTAATTCCTAATGGACGAATAGCATAGCCTACGCGCTAGATATGCCATATATAGACATACTTGGTCGGAATCACAGGGGTAAGGGGCTAATTGGCCTGCGAACACTTCGCAGAAGGCGAAGGAATTCACATGTACAGACCGAACCGCAAGAGTCGAACTGGCGTAGTGATTTCTGTCGTAGTTACGACGCTCCTCCAGGAGTTTTTTCCAATCTGAAGCAAGATTTTTAACAACTGAATAATTTGTGACAACACATTGCATCAACTTGATCGGCATCTCTGATGCGTGCGATACTCTGAAACTTATCCAGACGACTTAGGCTGTCACATATCACATTATACTTGGTGTTCACATATACCGATTGTACATCAAAATTAAAAGTAATAGAGGCCCAAAATATCAGGCGCAACCAGGTCATCGTAATTTTGTTTTTACTCCGGCCTGAGTTTAAGGCGGCCATCACCTGCGTATTGTCGGTGACAAAAACCACAGTCCGATTCCTCCATGTCTCCCCCCAGCGCCTCACGCCCACCAACACGGGCCACATTTCCAACACATTTATGTTGTCTGACCTACACCCCACATCATCCGCGCAGACAAAATGATGGCCCAACCATTCTCTTAGCTCATTGGCCGCCTCTAAATCAAAGGCGCCAGCCACCCAGTCCTCGCCATGCAGCGCTCCAAACCCGAATTTGGAGGAATCGCTGTACACCGAGATTACCGGGTCTGCCGAGGGGATGATACTCGCTTTTCCGTTGAAAGTGGATGCAAATTCTAGCCACCATTTCAGGTCCAACCTGAAGTCCTCATTTAGTCTGACCTTATGGGTGGCTTTCTTAGCAGAGGCTATCAAGTCGTAGACTCTCCTCGAAAAGGTCCTACCACCATGCACCACTTTACAGCAGTGTGCTAGGACCCCCCCAAGGCCTTCCAACTCCAGCCTCGTCGCCTTCCTTTTCTGCAAGAACCAGTTTAGTTGCGATACTAACTTAGCCAACTTGTCCTCTGGGAGACGCAACTCAATAGCTAAAGAGTCTATATCTATCCCCAGGAACCTGGTTATTTGAGCAGGGGGTGTTAGTTTCCGGAAACTTACATAAAACCCCATCCGTCTCAGGATAGCTACCAGGGCCCGCTGCGCCTCAATACAGCCTTGTATAGTACGACTGACAACACAAAAGTCGTCTAGGTAATTTACACATTCTTCATAACCCTCCCGGACCATGCAGCGGACAATGAAGTCACTGATCTTTGAGAATATGAAAGGGCTACTGCTGAGCCCCATGCATAAGCGATTGTCTCGGAGATTTACCAGACCCTCACCAAAGTCCCAGCTTAAGCCCTGGCGTTCCCTGCTGACTGGATGAATATTGACTGCCCTATAGGCGTTGGATATATCTATCGTTGACATATAGTCCCCCCGCTGCAGCAACTGTGTGACATTCTCGACAGAATTATAGCTGAAATTCGCTCTGCAGGCCCTGGTGTGGTCGTTTACACAGAAACCAGTTGGGCTAGAGCAATCCACGATCGCCCTAAAATCATCGTGCCCCTTTGGCACGGCCCCCATCGGGTGAACACACAAACATGGCTCATCTACTCTGGACACCAGTCCTGCAGATATCTCGAGCCGGAGCCTATCGCTCATCAACTCACCAGTAGTATTATTTGTTATAGATGAGTAGTTACCTTGAAAGTAAGAACTAACACAATCCGGGTCGATTACCCGACAACCAAAACATGAGCCCCTGAGGATGTACTCCCAGTCGGGATCCGTGTCGCCTCGGCACATCGCCTCAGCATAGATTCGACACGGCTTTAACTGTGCGCAGGCACCAGCAATTTCATGCTTACATTCACAGGTGCCTTGCAAACAACTAGCGAAAACGTCAATACATTTCTTTGAACAGTTATCACCATACTCGTCCCAAACCCACAAGGTACAGTGCCGGTCATCTTCCAGCGGGTTTGCTTTATCTGGCCGGATCACCCTCCACCAGTTGGCACTACCATTGTTCATGCCCGGCGAAGCTGGACCCGCAAGGTTGACCGTTGCGTCATCAATGTTTGATGATGGAGGCCTGGCAAAGCCCACCTCTACCTCGCCCTGCGGTTTGCCCCGCCCACCTAGAGCGGCGGCATTGTCCGCACTGAGTACATTTATATCAATACAGCTTGTGTTCACAACTTCCACCGCATCTAAGGCGGAAGGCATTGGGTCAATTTTCAGTACAGCATCAGCACAAGAGTCAACATCCGCGCCACGAGCAACACCAATGATATGTGACCCACAACAATGTGTAATATCTGCAACACACATATTTGACAATTCATCAAGGAAAGGCGGACAAACTTGTAATATACAGTCGGTGTTACCAGACACCGTAACATCTACGCTACCAGGGGCCAGGCGCGGCACACTATGGGCGCCATTTTGAAAGCCCACATATTTGGCGCGACATTCAAATACAACTAGGTCAACAGTCTCTGCCGAGACCACCTGTCCAAGACCACAACCAAGTCAATTTTTCTTGTTTTTGCACTCATTAATCGGGTGCGAACCAGATTTACAGCTGAGGCACTTGTGTTCATATTCACATCGGCGTACACCACAACCATCTTTGTTGTAGTTGTAAGCATAGCACAGTTTTCGGGAGTTGTCATAGCTCTTAGCAGTGTAGCCCGATCGCGCAGGCCTACGTGCGTCCTTGCTGCTACGAGTGTTTTCTAAATTAAAATATAGCAATGACAATTCATGATCTCCCATCGTGAAGGCCTTCAGCCCATTCTCTTTCACCTTGTCTCTGATAGCTTTGTCATATCCCCGATACGCCTGATCAGTATAAGTCGACGTAGAGGCATGCATACACATGTAAGCAACATGGCCGATGTAGCGTACGAGATCGTCGTATTCAAAACCGACCCGTTTCCCGCGCTTCATGCCCCATATTAGGGCAGTGTATACCAGCTCCATTACACTTAAGTTTTTTTAATCGCTTCTCATTCATTGTGTATTTGTTCAACGCAAACTTACTGCGCTTGCGCCTTCTCCTTCTCCTCCGTCCGGCATCACTGTCAGATGCCGAGCCCTCGTCCGAGCTACTGTCTGTTGGTGAGTCGTCCGGGTCATTAGTCGCACCCGGCTTTTTCTTTCCGGATGATTTATTTTTCGTTGCACGGATCAGAGTCACCTCCTCCAGAGAACCTGCATCCAGGACTGCCCGTAGCTCCTTCTTGCGACGTTCGCGCGCCCTTGCCGCCACCAACCGTCGCAGCTCCCTCTCCTCGTCATCCTCCTCGTAGTCTTCTACCACGAGTCGCGGCCCCTCGCCGGAGCGCCGTGACGAAACACCCGGGGCCGACAATTTCTCGGCCGCATCCCCGGTATTCTCCTCGCCCGACGAGCTGGCCTCCGCCTTTATCGATCGCTTGCTGAGCCTCGTCCGCTTGCATTTACCGCCCCGGGGAGGCTCGTGTTCCTCCCCGCACGTTGCACATATGTCTACCGGCATTTTGTCGGAAACATGCAGGTACATCAGCCACAAGCTAGAAATCGGATTCAAATGGGCAGAACACAGGACTTGCCGTTGGGGGAGGGCGGCCGCGCATGCGCCTGCCTCCTTAGTGAGTAGACTTGCCCCCGCCCCCCCGCAGGAGCTGGAGGGACGGAACGCCTGATGGGGGAGGCTAGACTTGCCACCGGCCTCCCCGTGAGCGTGGGGGTAGGAGGTTCGAATCCCCCCCCCCCGCCAGATACAGAAAGGAAGGTTCCATCACAATAATATTTGTATAAGGTTTTATACCACACATCTGTGAGTGCCTACCTTTGGGTGGTTGCGTGAGTGTATGCATTTGTGAGTTTGTGGGTTCGTGAGCGTGTGTTGATAAGTGTGAGTATCTCATCTGTGAGTGAGTGTGAGTGAGTGTGTGTGCGTATCTGTGTGTATGCATTTGTGAGTGTGTGTGTGTGAGTTATGTGCGTGTGCGTGCATGTGAGTGTGAGTGTGTGTATCTGTGAGTGTATATGTGTGCGCGTTCGTGAGTATGAGTGTGCGAGGCCAGATGGTTATGTGGATAAGTAATGAATATGCGGGAGTGTGGGAAGGAAGCTTGGTCTAGGTAGGAACACAGAACGGGCAGAGCAGGAGGCAGAGCAGGAGGCAGGGCAGTTCACAATTCAAATCCAGCATATTCTTTCTTTTCTGTAATCAGGTGTACGCATTGCATCTGGAGGATTTTATTGTGTTTTTTGCTTCTTTTAAAGCTAGTGCATGAAAAAACAAAATGCATGGTTATAAATATTTTGGATTGATTAATTGCCGAAATGCCAAAATCTCCGGTTATAAATAATGTTGAAACCGCCCTCCTATTTTTCCCCACGTGCATGTAAGTACACATCGGTAGGCAGTTGTCAACACTATGTCTAGAGTCCCAGTTGGTTCTCCTTCTGAATTGCTGCACTAAAAAGGTCTTGCTCCTTCTCGATATGCTATACCAGGCGGTCTTGAGATGTTCACATGTCACAAAATGACCAGTTATTATGTCTCCAATAGAGAGCATTCCACAAATAGCAGCACTGCTATTCCAAAGCCAAAGACTTATTGTAACGGCTGGTTGGTTGTTGGAGTTTTACGTCCTGGCAACATCTAAGATCATATCAGGATGGGTACTGACTTGTGAAAGTGTGCACTCATGGGAACTTTATATTGCTGGCTTACTGGGAGACCAAGCCACCAACACCATGACCCGATATCCCACTCAGGCACATTATCCTGACACTGAGCCAACCAGTCCTTGCTCCATCCTAATAATGCCAAGCGCCTAGCTAGGAAGCAACAAGCATCAATTTTTAAGTAATTGGTTTGACTCAACCAGGGATTGAATCCCACGATCTACCGAAATGGAGACGGATGCTCAACTCATTTGGCAATCCCGACTGGTATGGTAATGGAAGAGTGGGTATCCTTCGAGTGCTTCTGTGTTTGTGAAGGGGGTGGGAATGAGAGGGGTGGGGTGGAAGGGATTTTCTTTTTCAATCTAGATTCACTAGTGCAACATCCAGGTTGACTTGAATAGTTACAGTGTTCTGTGTTCTTACTTTTATTTTTCTTGGGCGAGGGAAGTACCTGGGAAGTACCTGGGAGAGCAGGGCATGTTTATTCAAAGTTTTCTTTTATTTACAATGATGTGGTGAGTTACAAGGAAGTGGTGTTTACCAGGCATTGCTCTAGCCGCAAGTTACATTACTTGCACAACAGGGTAATGGGTTAGGAGAGTGGTTCAAGGAGAGAACATTTCAATCGCGGAACAAAAGCGTAATGGGCTAGGAAAGTGGCTCGAGGTGACATTTCAATTATGGCACAAACGTGTAATGTGTTGGAGAATGGCTCAAGCAGGTGACATTTTAACTACGGCACACAGAGCAATAGGCTAGGAAACTGGCTCATTGAGAGCGGCTCAAAGAGGAGACATTTCCATTACCTCACAAAAGAGCAATAATGTGTTAGGAGAGTGGCTTAAGCAAGGGACATTTCAATCACGGCACAAAAGGGTAATGGGCTATGAAAGTGGCTCAAGGAGGGGACATTTCAATCCGGACAGTTGGTCTTCCTCATTTCACTGCGCCTTGTCCTCTATCCTTGTATTACCAAGTGCCAGGATATGTAGTGACAAGTATACATTTTAAAGTCACTGGTTTACTCAATCAGATTTCAAACCAGAGGTTCGAATTCTATGACCTGCCACAACGGAAGTGGCGCACAACTCATTTGGACATTCCATCAGATTGATCAATTTGCACAGCAGGATTATTTAAACCGTATTTAAACTTGCAACAAGCCTAGTGTCAGATACACCCATACCACAGCCGCCTCTAAACAGTATTAGTAAAGGAAAGGACTGGTTTCACAGGGCGAGGTTGGAGACATCTGTGTGGACAGTGCACAGTGGGATTACACTGCCACTACATATGTAATTACCATAGCAACCGCGGCATTAACAGTAATAACACACAGCTGCACTGCATCTTGCTGCATACATAATGGAGGCATTTGACTGGGCCTCTCTATGCGAATATCAAAATATTTCCTAACAAATTCCTATTCGACTGGGACTGGAAGTGGGTTCATATGCCGATGATTTGGATGTGTGTTGTGGCTCCATCCGTTCCATCCGTAAATCTTGTGGATAGAAAGGGCCCAGTCGAATGTCCCATACGATGCACCATACAGTGTATCTATTTGTGGACATGCCCGCGACCTCCCCCCGACCCCCCCCCCCCCGACCCACACTTGTGTTGGGTGTCAGACTGCCGCCCGAAAGGAGCAGTAAACTCATAACTACTCGATCCACCTGGGGATGGTTTAAATGTCAAGTCCTGACTTCTGCAGGTGAAAGGTCACTAGAACCGGAAGCAGTAAATCCCCCCCCCCCCCATCTCCCTGACACAGTGCAGTAACGATGGAAACACCTCTCGGGGCCAGGTCCCACTACCAGGACTGCTACAACTATTAGGCAGTAGTACACCTGGTACACATTGATACACTATTCTTCACGGTTAAGAGGCTTCATTCACGTGAATATGTCCTTGTCTCAGTATAAGGGTGCTGTCATCTTAGCCGTGTAATACTAGTGGAGCTCGAATTGCGCACACACGCACGCACGCGCGCACTCACCTGGATGGGTTAATCCGCCGTCTCCCCATCTGTCACAATTGTTTGTTGTTGTTGTTTTGTGTCCTCTCAACATCTAAGGTCATATCAGGATGGGAACCGACTTGTGACAGTGCATACTCATGGTGACTATATAGTGCTGCCCCACTGGGAGACCGGGCCACATCATGACCTGATAAAACACACAGTCACATTATCCTGACACTGTGCTAACCAGTCCTTGACCTAGAAATGCCGAGCACCTGGCTAGGCAGCGACAAGTATCAATTCATTGGTTTGACTCGGCTGGGATTCAAACTCCCGATCTTCCATAAGGGAAGCATGCGCTCTACCGATTCGGCCACCGTGTCCGGTCTCACTAATATTGACCGAAAAAGAAGTGCATGAAAGATTGGACGTGTATGTGTGTGTGTGCGCGCAGGCGCAAGAGTAGCCTGTATAATTGTTGAAAAAGAGGGAGCGGGGGGGGGGGGGGGGGGGGGGAGTTGCAAACATATGGAACACTATACATAGAATGTGACTCAAACGCACCCTTCTGTCATTCCGAGGCGAGTGCTTCTTGCACAATTGAACCATCTAGGCTCCCTGCATCAACTGATGAGGTCATCTCACTGGACCGTTTACTTTTATATTTATGATTACAAATTGTCCTCTTTTTTACCCTTCTTTTAAATTTGGGCTTTTTTTCCTGTTTTAATGAAGGCCATTCATAGAGTTAGATTGAATCCACATGGTCTTTTGCGCCCTCTAACTTCATTAAGCTAATATATTAAATATGTTCCTACTAACTAAGCTAGGCGGTACCTAGTTCTACACCAATTTTCCATTTTCGCCAATGCTTTATTTCTCATAATTAATTTGATCAAATAGAATGGTTGGTCTTATTTATCATTTTATTATCAGCACTCCGCTGGTTGCTGGGAAACAGTGGTTTTTTGTTTTTTTTAAAGAGTTATTTTACTGGAAATAAGTATTAGCATGGTTTAGATCAAAGCCATCATAAAACACCACACGGGTGCTTGTGACTGGATGTGAAATAAAAAGGTCACGATTTTTGTAAGAGAACAAAAGAAAAGGTTTAAGCCTGCAGTACATAGCCAACTACAACGCCCGACCGAGTTGGCCGACCTCCGTTGAAGACAGGTATTCCATGTTCTGCTGGTTTCTCAGGAAGAACTGAGACCAAACACGCTTCAGCTTTCACACAGGAAGTTAGGGTTGGTGCCACTCCCAGCCCTATCCTTCACCATAGACTCAACACCACAAACCCACTTTGTACTGAAAACCACATGCCTCCTGATGACCAAACTTTGATATGGTTCTCTTCCCATGATGACATCAGGGAGTCTAGGTCGTGTAATGGTTAGCACACTCGCCAAGAATGCAAGAGGTGTGGGTTCGAAAACCTGCTTTAGGCACAATATTTCCCATTTTCATCACCCCACATGACACTGGGTGCCATGACCTGGATCCTGTACAAGTTCTGCGCTGTATGATTATTGAACCTACCTTGTACATGCATTGCCTGTATGTATGTAATTGTAGTCATTAAACAACTTATGGACATAAACCATTTACAGAGACTTTCTCTCAGGCAAGGAGCCATATAGATAGATAGGTATGGAATAGGGTGATGACATCAGGGAGCCTAGGTGGTGTACTCTAGAGGGGTCGTTAAATAAAAGACATTTTTCTTTTGGTTTAGCACACTAGCCTGGATTGCAAGAGGTGTGGATTCGAATCCTGCTCCCATTTTCATCACCTCCCATGTCACAATTGTTTCTAATGTAGACTGAAGTGAAATTCTCCTCGCAAATATTTTACATGAGATAACATCCCAATTTGTATATCATGGAGCATGTGTATTCACCACCTCACCCACCTTCCAGGAAGTAAGTTGGGCTCCAGCTTCAGTCCTAGACCACACGTACTGGCGAGATTTGCACACTTTTCCTTTCAAATTTGGCTTCAATCTTCAACGACTAGGTTTAAATCAAAAGCCCACCTTCAACCGAAGCAGTTATACTTATAGTTTAGACCAGATCTTGGCGCTGATCATGATTTCAGCCAATTCTGGCTTTGTCTGTGTGAAATGGTCACAAGTGCGTACACTTAACTGGCTTGATGGATAGATTGCCATGTTTACAGTAAATGCGTTTACTTTGTGGACAACAAGCCTTTATACAATAGTGTGGATTTGATACAAAAATATTTCAAATGAAAAGGGCGGAAAAGGCAGAGATTTGACCTGGATGACTCACACGGAGACATGATCAAGACATACAAAATTCTAAGAGAAGTGTATGATTCAGCAGCTTCGCCAGATGTGGGCAGGGTAGGACTTGAAGACTAACTTGTGGACATTCATACAGGCTAAACGAGCGATGAGCGACGAACCAGAACCAACTGCAGGGAACTCTTCCTTTTTTTTACTGAGTTACCCGAATGTGGAATAGCCTCCAATGTTTTGCTGTGGAAATCATAAGTATTAAGGCATTTGAACAAAGATTTGACCAATACTGGAGGGATCAGGATATTGTATATAATTTTAAGAAGCAGCTCTGAGCTCATGTGAATTGTGATCCAGACCAGTCTAAACATTACATCTCTCAAGAGTCATCAGACAACGATCTGGACATATAAGTCTAACAACTTTTATCAAGTCAAGACCTAAGCAAACCTAAGCAAATAAATACATTTTCCGAGGCTCTGCAATGTACGCTTCCCCCCCCCACCCTGGAAAATCAGCAGAAATCTTCATTGCAAATCTCTTAATCCACTGACAACCCTCTCAAAATATGGTGGATAGAATGCCCTAGTTTAACCAAGACAGACGCACCGTCAAGCCCAGACTCGGTTTATCAATGCAGCAAATTTGTCACGAATAATCAATAGCACACAAAATTATGCCAAGATTCAGAGCGACATATCCAATCTATGCTGGGCATTGAAGCAATACAAACATTGACAGCAATCGGTGCCTACTTGGAGAACCGGTCCCAGACATATGCAATACACAAGTCTTGTCGTGGGCTGCTTACATCTAGCCTCGTGTTGAGAGCTATTAGACGTGCGTGTGTTAGTGGTGAACACCTGAGAAAGGAAAGCTGCTCACTGCATTTGGAACACCACACACACCTCCCACAACCACCCCATGAGTGACAAGGAGCAACTCAACACGCCCAGCAGCGTCCGGTGAGCGCCTTGGAAACCCAGCAGTAAACGCAGGGTCTACACTGAGACATCTGCATCTGGCACCACTGGATGCAAGATTATATACATTCTGATCCAATTCTCCAATTGAAATGGACAAAAGACCCTCTCAATCCCATCTCCACCCACCAAGGCTTCAGTGCCTTCAAACTAATTTGATATTAATATACTATCGTGCACATAATCCGCTAAAGTAATCAAATTACAACAAAACCCGGCTATAACGCGATCGCTGAAGTTCATAAAGTCTTCATGAAAAAAAGCGGGTCTGAGCTAAATCAGGGTTCAGTTGATTAATTACCTTTGAATTCAAGAATTCAAGATCGAATGAATCATTGTGTTATACCGAATTCACATTAAATCGAGGTTTTACTGTATTATATCAAATCTGGGAACTAAAAGATTTGTTAAAGATAACTAATTTGGTATTTCTCTCATCTGCATTAAGTGCCCAGGCTAGGGATTGTCCCTAAGTCAACTTAGAGCCTTGTGCTTCCTAGATCGACAAAACCTCAATTGGGATACCTATGTGGTAGTAGTACTTATTACCTGACTGGCCATGTGCAAGGATTTCTGCTACTTTTGAAGAACTGTATAAAATCATTGTAAAATTAAAATAATTCACATCTATCAAAGTTTATTATATAGAATATGATGTAAATAGAAGGAGCATATTGAGGATAATACAATCTCCAGATTTCATGGAATTATTTTGTACATGTGTTTTTCTGTGCCATTTCAGACTTGCTCAAAATTGGGCATTTTTTGCCAGATTTGATCACAATCATTATAAAATTAAAATAATTCACATATGTCAAAGCATATTGCATGTACTGTAAATAGAAAGAGCATATTGACGATAATAAAGCCTGAAGATTTCATGCAATTATCTTGTACGGGTGATTTTCTGTGTCATTTTAAACTTGTTCAAAATTGGGCAATTTGCCAGATTTGATAATAATCATTGTAAAATTAAAATAATTCACCTATATCAAAGTGTATTTTATATAATTGAAATAGACAGAAGATATTGAGCCTAATAAAGCCTGAAAATTTCATGCAATTATATTGTACGGATGATTTTCTGTGTCATTTAAAACTTTCTCATTTGTTACCAGATTTTATCACTTGCCAAATTGAGCTCTGGAGCATTTTGGACCTATTTCTATCAACTTTTCCCAATCGTATGCGGTCCTGAAAAAAAATTGAGGTGACAAGACTCACCTATAGGTCAGGGAGAAATAAGAATAATCCATCTGGGGTGCATATTTCTTCCACAAGCCCAGCTCTAAAAGTGCTCCACAGCTAAATTTGAAAAATGGTGAGTTATGGGAAATTGTAGTTTTCAGCATCTTTGAACATCCATATCTTGAAATGTAACCATCTCATACCCCTAGATCTCTATATTCTCTTTATACAGGCCATGAAATCACCAGAAAAAACATTAGAAGTGAGATAGGGTGATTAGTTTTAATTTGGGGGAACATCAAAAATACTATCTTTTTAGGTTTGGATGGGCCCAATTAAGTAACAACCTAAAAACGCCCATATCTTCCTTAATATTAGAGCGATTTTGACAAATGAAGTATCATTTTGTTTCAAATTAAACATCCTAACAGATGAAATCCATTAAATTAAGCTCAGACCTGTATTTTAAAATCACTTGGGATACCTAATAATACTAATACTAATAAAACTAAGAAAGGACAGAAGCATTCTCAACTTGTTTGTGTGCTCATTGATCGAACCATGGCCACAACTGCATTTAGCACACCACTGACGTGTGTCCTGTGTGCATATTGATATGCGGCCTGTATGAATAGAATGAAACTTCCCACCAGCTTTAGATGAGAAATGTTTTAGTTGAGATCTGTTGAGTTTTGTTGGGAGTTCTACATCCTAATAACATACTAGATAATGTCAGAACAGGTAGCAACCTGTGATAACGTGCATTCATGGCGATGTTATTAGTTTACAGTGCTGCCCCATTGAGATACCAGGCTGCCAGCATAATGACCCAATATCCCACTCAGTCACATTATCCTGATACTGAGCAAACCAGTCCTTGCCGTATCTCATTATACTGAGCATCAGATTAGGCAGTGACAGGTATCAATTTTTTAGGCCACTGATTTGATTTGGTTCGTACCCACAACCTCCCGCAATGGAAGAAAGCCAACGTTCTTACCGATTCGCCCCCCCCCCCTCCCACCCTCCACTTCAAAGGCTTATTTGGAGGCTTGGAATGCAAAAAGCTGTTTACTTGTGCAAAGAGTCTGCCAACACGGGTTGCCAATCAGAAAGTGTTGAACAGTGTGTACTCCCAATAACGCCCCTTTATTCGTAATGTAAATAACTGAATTATGTACATCAAGATCCCCCCCCCCCCTAAGTTAGCTCTCGTAGACTACCATACACACTCGAGTACACCTATATTAAACTGTCAACCACATCAACTTCTGATTGATATGAGAGGAGTTGATGGTCTCCCCGATCCAATACCCCTACCAAGTCACATTATCTTGAGCTAGCTGCGCTATCCTAGTAATGGCGAGCTTCAGGCACTAATTTTCTAAGTCTGTTTTTGACTGATCCAAGGATCAATCACTCGACCTGTTTAACCGATAAAAATATAATGCACATTTCGGTGTCCCGAGCTTCCTCTCCGAAGTAAATATTACTGCGTTAATGGAGAGCTGTGGAAATTCATTCCCCAGGTGGCAGCACCTTCATCTAAATCCAGATGCTTCACTTCACCAGGCATGTAACTGCTTGTATAACGACTAGCATTACCCCTCTTTATACACGTATGCAGTAATGCCCGATACAATAATAGCGCACAACGTACAACAACGGTATTTACTTCGAGATTATAGTAGTGTGGGTGCCTATGTGGCTCTATCATCTAGTCAATCATAAAAATGGATATTTTAAAATAGACACTGGGTAATTTAATCAGAACTGCACGCTCTGTAGCTCCATCAACTTGTCAACCATGAAAATAAACATAAAAAAGTAAATACACAAGATAATTTTCTATTCAACAAATTGAATTGTGATGGCTTATAAGGGGTGTTGACATGCTATCTTAAAACCAAATGTGTACCTATTTTATTCCAATTTTCTCATTATTCCTTTTTTTTTTAAAGAAAAAAAACAAAGCCTATTGTTTCTTTCTCATCCTCTCTCACTAAGGTAATGTTCTTACTGACACCCTGTTATAGGCAATGAGCAGTGCCATTCTCTAGTATTATGCTCTCATGCAGCAGCTTAAAGTTGCATAGTCCAACATAATTTCAGCAAGCACACCAAAATTCCCGTAGTTGTGACCCAGATTCCCATCTAGTGCTGGCCACGTAATTTGGGTTGATCTACTAATGTGTTGGTGTTTACCCACCTGACATTGGCTGACAACAGCTAAGGTGTTATCAGGACGGTCATTGACTTGTAACACTGATAGCATGACACAATATCCCACTGTCAAATTATCCTGATATTGAGCAAATCAGTCCCTACTCTAGCCAATTAATGCTGAGGGCCAGACTAGGTAGCGACAAGCATACATTTTCTAAGTCACTGCTTTGACCTGGTCATGGTTCGAACCCATGACCTCCCACAGGGAAAGCCAGCCAGAGCTCTTACCGATTGTGGGGGGGGGGGGGGGGGGTCGGGGGAGGAGGAGAGTTGTTACAGTGGTTGCCTGTTCATACCTGCTGACACCTGCTCAGCGACCAACACCATACGCCTCATTAACGCCGGAGCTGCTCAGGTTCTACTCACATCTCGATAACCCCCGACAACCGGAAGTCACTGACTGAGTGCATGCAGCTGGTGGGTAGTGTGATGGCGATAGATGGGCAGCGTTGGGGGAGGGCAGAGGCGCCCTTCAAAGCTATGGCGAGCGCCCACTAGTAGTAAGTACACCGACCCACGCTATTCACTGCAGACCGGCAGGCATTTCTCCAGTTCTAAACCACCCCGCATTCAGCCAAACACATTCTGCCGCTTTAAATATGAATACGCAGCAGCAGTGGAAAGGTTAGGGCGTGTAAATGGTTTGAGTATGTTGCTAGGACGTAAGACACCACTCATCCATCCACTAGGTATATCCGATTAAGCATGAGAACAGGATTAGTTAGTTGTGTCGTGATATAATTAATACCAAGGAACCACGTGAGTGATTGGGGTTTCGTACCCTAATGTTTATTGGGATTTTTCATCTCAACAACATCTAAGGTCAAGTACTGCTATATTGGGAGACTACAACACGATATCCCACCAATCCCATTTTCTTGATATCAAGCCAGCCCCTTCTTTGGCTTGACTGAGACAGGGATCGAACCCACGACGTCCTGCATGGATAGTGGACGCCTAAATCTACTCGGGCGGTCTAGTTCCGTCTTAATACACAAAAAAACAAGTTCATGGTCATAAGAACATTACAAATCGTATGACATAGAACTTATAAGTACAAACATGCATGCTTTACATACATCTATCCTGCGGCACATTACCGCTCAAATATAATACCAATATTGTACACCTCGGTTATTTTAGACTACAGAAGGAAGCAAATACTACCACCCTCCATGAAAGAGAGCATTGAGCAGGTCTTACAAATAAAACATCGCTTGTACTTTGTTCACGGTCGTGTATGGAACTTATCACATCATGTGAGCATGACATTTCTTTTTTTTTAAAGGAGTGCATAGTATGCTACATAAGCTTTAGCTTAAACTCAACTATACTAGGCTCGTGTTGCTTTAGTCATGGCAGCTCATGACGGATTCCACTGGTTACACCGCCCCCTCTGATTGCGCCCGGCAGCCAATCAACCACCCACTTCTGACCCGAAACCTGGAACATACCCTCACCCCGCCCACATGCCCCAACAGCAAGTTCAACACCCAGCTGCTGCTCCTCCTGCTCCCGTTCCCTTACCTCATATTGCCCCACTCTCACTGCATAACTCTCAGCCAGCCGCCATACTGCCCTACTCTCACAATGACATATCTGCAGTCTCTGCCCTCACAATGCGCCACTGCATCAGCGCCACGCTGGTCTAGGTGCCATCAGGCAGGTGCTACACGTTTGCATTGCACTCAACAGAGCCAGCAAACCCCACACTGGTCACACAGCAGCCCTCCCTCATACTGCACCACTCTCAATTAGTGTCACACTCAGAAAAGTTCATTGGCTGAATCCCCCCCCCCCCCCCACCCGATACCCCAACCTCAAATAGTACTGTAGGACAGCAGATAACCATCCCTCAGACTGCTCTTCCAAGACCTCAGTCACACAAGCACTTGCGACCAAAAAAAATCTACTTCAGTTGCCAACCTGCTTACAATCAAAGCCCCCCCCCACCCCCCCCCCCCCCACAAAAGGCTAGGCCCGGGTTTTTTTTGCTCCAAGCCTGGTGTGATTGGGATCTAAGATTGCACTACCCTCAAACAGTCTCTACCGTCACACTGGACTATTTCTACATCCTAGCATATCCTTAAGATTGTTGCTGCTCTAACACTATATGTTGCTGCTCTAACACTATATCAACTATACTATAGACATAGTGCACAACCCTCAGACTAGTGTTACTCTCACTCGGCAGTGTAGTGTGCCAATCCTCACAAAGGCATAACCTGAAGGCCCTGTCACACTACGACGCTTCTCGCCGGCGACGTGTGGTGTTTTGGGGCAAAAATGGGTGAAATATCGAGACACGCTGAGGGCTCGTTATGCGCACGTCGGTACACTATCTTTGACGTTGACGATCGGCGCAAAACGCCGGCGCGCGCTATTGGTCGGCGAAGGTTTTAAGCGTGTAAAAAAAAAAACCAACGACCGGCAGCATGCGCAAATATATGTGTAAGGACGTTAGGCACTCGTTGCGATGCATTGGACGCGCCGGAATAACGTTATGGGAACGCTAAGCAGACGGTGCTCGCGCGGGAGGGTCGTTGCTCACACGTTGCTGTGTGTGTGTCTCTGTGTGTGTCTCTGTGTGTGTCTCTGTGTGTGTCTCTGTGTGTGTCTCTGTGTGTGTCTCGGTATGTGTCTCTGTATGTGGCTCTGTCTGTGTCTCTGACTGTGTCTCTGTATGTATCTCTGTATGTGTCTCTGTATGTGTCTCTGTCTGTGCCTCTGTCTGTGTCTCTGTCTGTGTCTCTGTCTGTGTCTCTGTCTGTGTCTGTCTGTGTCTCTGTCTGTGTCTGTGTCTGTGTGTGTGTCTCTGTGTATGTGTGTGTGTATGTGTCTCTGTGTGTGTCTCTGTGTATATGTGTGTGTGTCTATGTGTCTCTGTGTCTACGTGTGTGTGTCTGTGTGTGTGTCTCTGTGTCTCAGAGAGAGAGACAGAGGCACAGACAGAGACACAGACAGAGACACATACAGAGACAGAGACAGAGACACAGACAGACACAGACATAGACACATACAGAGACACAGACAGAGACACAGACAGAGACACAGACAGAGCCACATACAGAGACCCAGACAGAGACACAGAGACACATACACAAAGACAGAGACAGAGACAGACACAGAGACACAGACAGAGACACATACAGAGACAGACACAGAGACACAGAAACAAACACAGAGACACAGACAGAGACAGACACAGAGACAGAGACACAGACATAGACACATACAGAGACACATACAGAGACACATACAGAGACACAGACAGAGACACACACACATAGACACAGAGACACACACACAGAGACACAGACACAGACAGACACAGAGAGAACGCGCCGATATACGTTACCACAACGTTGGCCACGCGCTACCAACACGCTACTGACACGCTGTGGGAAAGTCAAATTTCACCATATTTCCACTATCTTTAACGTTTCTCGACGCGCAAGATTTTATTTTCAACGCTGACGGATCGCCGGGAGAAGCGTCGTAGTGTGACAGGGCCTTTAGATAGCAGTCACCCTCACAACGCACCACTGCCTTCCCCTACCCCCCAACATAGCCTTTCCGTTCACACTGCACCGCCATCATGCTCATACTGCGTGACCGCACTTCTTGGTCAGGATATACAAAACGGGAACACTCGTCGGTTATACATACCATTAGCTGCTTTCATGGGTTCGAGGCGGTGAATTCCGGAGATTCATGATGCCAAAACGTAGTGAAACGGAATTAATCACGTTTTCTTTCAATTTATTGCCTTTAAATTTGAGGTGCTTCAGTATAAATCGAAATAAAATACAATTCCTAATATTTTATGTTATGGTTTACTATGTTTTTGAGTCATAAATTATAGTACGGAACAATTTTACTTAGTTGTGCCTATAACCACTCTATTATCACCCACAAGTGGAAGGTGGCCGTATGGGGCGTGTCCGCTCAGCATACCCGACCTGACTTTATCCGACCCGACTTTAACCGTCTTGACTTTACCCGACCTGACTTAACCCGACTTGACTTTACCCGACTTAACCCGATCTGACTTTACCCAACTTGACTTTACCCAACTTGACTTTACCCGACCCAACTTACCTGACCAGACTTTACCCGACTTAACTTTACCCAACTTGAACTTTACCTGACCCGACTTTGCCCAACTTCACTTTACCCGACTTGACTTTATCCGACCCGACTTTGCCTGACTTGACTTTACCCGACCCGACTTTACCCAACCCGACTTTACCCGACCCGACTTTACCCGACCCGACTTTACCCGACCTGAATTTACTCTACCCGACCCGAATTTACCCGATCCGACTTTACGTGACTCGACTTTAGCCGGCTCAACTTTACCCGACTTGACTTTTCCTGACTTGACTTTACCCGACCCTACCTTACCTGACCTGACTTTACCCGACTTCACTTTACCGGTGTTCGATTTGAAATTCTACCCGAGTCGCCCGGGTCGTGTTAATCAAATACGGTCAGTGTGGCTTCAGGTCACCTCATGATATTTACCCGGTCTGGTGTGCATAGATAGGTAACCTCCTAAAATTGGCAAAAGGGTCCAAACATTCAAATTATAAATTCACTGGAAGCTCCAATGAATCAGTGGCAATATGCTTTTTGAATTTTTATTATATTCCAAATCTGAGTGAGATACGTGCATTTGAAAGATTTTGACTTTCAGATCTTTTGTATTAGCTAATGCAGCATCCGTTCCATGCTTGCTACATCAGACCGGCCTGAGCATTAATGGTTTGATGGGATAAACCGCAAATACACAGGTCTACGGCTTTAATGCTATGAAGGCAGCAGCCGTTCTGGTCGTGCCTATGCATTATCGTTTGGATGGGATCCATCGCAAATGTGCCGGGCTCTGGGCGATCCCGAGCCGTCCGGTGGCGCATACACTGCGGAATGGCTGCTGCCATCATAACATTAAGCCCAGAACCCGGCGCATTTGCGATGAATCCTGTTCAAGCGATAACGCACAGGCACGACCGGAATGGCTGCTGCCAGCATAACATTAAACCAGGAAACCTGCGCATTTGCTGCGGATCCCGTCAATTCATTAATCCTCAGGCCCGTCTGGATCGTAGAATATGCAGTTTGTCATAGATGGGTGTACAAACTGATATGGCTCTATGACCCCGGGTCATCCTCCGGTGCATACGCTGTGGAACAGCTGCTGCCGTCATAGCGTTAAGCCCAGGACCCAGCGCATTTGCGATGGATCCTGTCCAAACGATAATGTTTCGGCACGACCAGAACAGCTGATGCCATCATAGCATTACAACCGAAAACCTGTGTATTTGCGGTCGATCCCATCAAACCATTAATGCTTAGGCCTGTCTGATCTGACAAGCATGGAATGGCTGCTGCATTAGCTAATACAAAAGATCTGAAAGTCAAAATCTTTCATATCTCACTCAGATTTTGAAATATAATAAAAATTCAAAAAGCATATTGCTTCTGATTCATTGGAGCTTCCAGTGAATTTATAATTGGAATGTTTGGACCCCTTTGACAATTTTAAGAGCTTACCTATCTATGCACACCAGACCGGGTAAATACCATGAGGTGACCTGAAGTCACCATACGGCCACAGTGGAAGTATGGTACTTTTATCTAATGGCGGTCGTGCAGTGACATTAATATTAGGCTGCCATATGATGGCCTCACGGTTTGTTTACATGAGCGATATTAAGTGATACCACTGCAATGACTCTCCCATACTAGTAATTATGAAGCTATTCAAGTAAAACGTTTATTATTAGAACAGATATGACTTATTTCATATTTCATAGCAATTGTGTATTTATTATAATAGGCTAAGTTAGTCTTTTTAACCAAACATGTTGGTTGTATACTTTTTCCCTACGATTTGTGTGGCTGTCGCTGAAAGCTGGGGAGAATTCAAATGTCACATAACTATGAAAGCAGCTGATACTGTTGAGATTTCTACTCTGGGAAACTCTAATACAACCTCGTGATGCTTTCTATGTAATGTTATCTAATTAATTATGGAGAAGATCTAGAGAAATGCTTCTTATACGGTTATATTATATGGTTGATTCAACTTAAAGATGGTATCAGGACAATGTGACTGAGGGAGATATCAGGGCATGGTGTGGCACGTTCAGAACACTACCCCGTTCAAAACACTACGGTAGTGTTTTCAACCTAAGTTCAAAACACTACCGTAGTGTTTTCAACTTAAGTTCAAAACACTATGTACGTTCAAAACACTACCCAAGTTCAAAATACTATCATGAAATAGAAATAGGGGCTGTAGTGCTGCAAAATGTAACCTACTGCATAGCCCCTACTGCCCCACTTTACTGCATTCTTCCCCACCTTACTACATTCTGCCCCACCCTCCTTCATACAGCCCCACCCTGGTAGTGCTGCAGCTTTTAACAATGTATTACTATTAGTAGTATATGCTGACAGCGCTGTGGCGTCTGCACCACATATCAGTAAATGTGTTGCAGCATTTAACAACGTATTAGTAGTATACACTGATACTGTGCGGCGGCGTCTGCACCACCTATTAGTATACGCTGATAGTGCTGCAGCGTTTATCAACGTATTAATAAACGCTGATAGTGCTGTTGTGTTTAACAACATGTTAGTAGTATATGCTGACAGTGCTGTGGAATTTAACAACGTGTCAGTTGTACACACTGATAGTGCTGCAGCACTTAACAACATGTTACTATACACTGATAGTGCTGCGGCTTTTAACAACGTATTAGTATATGCTGATAGTGCTGCAATGTTTAACAACGTATTAGTATACACTGATAGTGCTGCAGCATTTAACAATGTATTAGTATGCACTGATAGTGCTGCAGCGTTTACCAACGTGTTAGTAGTATATGCTGATAGCCCAGCAGCGTCTGCACCACACATTAGTATACGCTGATAGTGTTGCGGTGTTTAAACGCATTAGTATACGTTGATAGTGCTGCAGCATTTGAACAACGTATAACCTGATTGTGTTGCAGAATTGCAGAGGTGGTCCTAGCGTGTGGAATGTCGGGAGTTTGGCGATCGAATCAAACCAATGACTTTAAAATAGCTACTTGTCACTTCCTAGCCTGGCAGTCGGCATAAATAGAATATAGGGCAAGGACTAGTTAGCTCAGTGTCAGGATATTGTGACTGAGTGGGATATATCAGATCATGGTGCTGGCAGCCTGATTTCCCAGTGGGGCAGCATTATAAAAGTGCTACGAGTGTGCACTGGCACAATTAAGTCGGTACCCATCCCGATATGATCTTAGATGTTGCTAGAATGCAAAACAACCACCAACAAGAACCCCTACTGCCCCACCTTACTAGGCTATATAGGCCTACTGCCCCTCGCTACTGCATACTGCCTCACCCTAATACAAATGAGAAAAAAATATGCATTTTTTTAGAGTAGTGTTTTGAACTTAAGGATAGTGTTTTGAGAGTGGCCACAGTAGTGTTTTGAACCTACCTTTAATAGGTTGAAAACACTACCGTAGTGTTTTTGTGGGGTAGTGTTTTGAACTTACTACACCAGAAGCCTGGTCTCCCAGTTGTAGTCGCACTGTAAAGTCACCATGAGTGTGCACTGTCATGAGTCGGTACCCATCCTGATACGACCTTAGATGATGCGACAACATAAAACCCCAACAAACACACAGGTACTGGTGAACTTATTATTGGTGCAGGGAATGTTAACTAGTTAATAGAAAATGACCAGTTCGGGTATGACATCGGATGTCACCAGAAATTAAAACCCCAAGCACTCAAATGTATTATTGTAAATGCTTACCAGGTTTAAGCGACATAACATATTTGAATCTTATATACAGGTGCGAACTAGCTATGCATTAGTCTAGTGGTTTATATCTATACTGTTCCAGCCGCGTGGTTACGTTCAGGGCAAAGCCAATTATATATATATATATATATCACTTTTTTTAAAACATGTTTTTACGGCAACATTGACGGCAATACTGGGCAGCCCTCGTCCATCTTGGGCCCAGATAAGGAAAGCCCAACTGCCACAGTGCAACTATCCAAGTTGTTGTGATAGGAGCAAACCCGTTTCCTTGACAACAATGTTTGGTGACGTCAGACCCTCCACATGGCGTCCTAGTTTCGGACTGAAAGGTGTATTCAATATACCCGAGTATATCCGAGCCAGGTTCGTCGGCCAAATGTTAACTCATTCCCCCCCCCCCTCCCTCACCCCCCCCTCCCTCACCCCCCCCCCCCTCACCCTACCCTCTATGCACCAGTACAGTGGCTTCTCGAGTCTAACTCTGCACGACATTGTAAGAGCCTAACACAAAATAAATAAGAGAATGGCTGCGGAGGGATAGGAGGAGGGGGGGAAGTTAGGCGGGGAGTTAGGCGTGTGATTTACACACAACATTAGCTTACACAGGGAGGATCCAAACAAAGGCATTCCCCACCAGACGTTAGATCAGTCATTGATCTTCGATCTACTCGCGACCAGACGGGATGGCCGAATGAGTTAGAGCGTCCGTCTCCCGTGCTGGTAGATCGTGGGTTCGAGTCCCGGTCGAGTCAAACCAATGACTTTAAAATTGATACTTGTCGCTTCCTAGCCAGGCGCTCGGCATTATTAGGATAGGGCAAGGACTGGTGTGCTCAGTGTCAGGATAATGTGACTGAGTGGGATACCAGGTCATGGTGCCGGTGGCCTGGTTTCCCAGTGGGACAGCACTATAAAGTCGCCATGAGTGCGCACTGTCACAAGTCGGTACCCGTCCTGATATGACCTTAGATGTTGCTAGGACATAAAACAACAACAAACAAACAAACATCGATCTACTCGTGTAGGGTTGGGTAAAGATATATAGGTCACAATACTCAACTGACTAAGAGTGTGGCGGTAATCACTTCAATTGAGACCCCAGTTCCGGCCGCATTTAACATTAACTACAGAAGCGACAGTAGCCCGGGATTGGGTTAATTAATTACAGCGCCCATCTCTGCGCTACACCACCCATGTAACAATATTGCACACACCCGGCACACACTCGGCCTTGCACCTAACGAGTATACAGCTGGGTGCGGCCGGTCCGCCCGCCCGCCCACCGGCCGGCCCGCCAGGTAGACGCGGCCACCCCTCGGGCGCCGAGTCGACCGGCCCGCGGCCGGCGAGTAGTTTGGCGGTGAGATCTGCTCGGGCCGGGGCGAGGCGAAGCGAGGCAAGGCAAGGCAAGGCAAGGCGAGGCGCTCTCCGGCACTTGCACAGGCTAACCTCGGACAGTTGTCGGTCGGCGGGTGGTGATCCGAATGACGGGAGGCCAGGACGATTGATCCCCGTGGAAGGTCTATCGACGCTCCCTCCCCCCGACCGAACGGCGCGCGTGTCCGCCCGGCCGGCCACTGTGTGGCGCCACCACTGCTGCCGCCTCTGGCACCGCCCGGATACGTAGGTGGACGCGCTTGGACTGCGCCGACAGCACCACGCGGCCGGCGCTACCTGGATTAGTATATTCGCCTCACCCGTTAAAGAGTGTGTACGTGTATGTGATCGTCAACGCCCAGGGTGCGGAGACACTGACGCCGACTACACATCCTCACCCTTCCACCCAACACCCCTTCCGTCCGCCGCGCCTACTTGTGGATGAGGCGCGTGGTCTACTATAAATCTACATGTATATTTTAGAAAAATAGAACAAAAAAAGTGTCTTTAGCCAATGTGATAATCATCCACTCACCCTCATCAGCATTAAGGCGCAGCTGGGTTGATCTCATTCACCCTATACCCCCTTACTCAAAAGTCCGCAGGATTACTTCCCATGCGCCCATTCCCACCAGTGGATGATACCCAGGCCGTGCATCTCGTTATCTATCTGAATCTTGTTTATTGTCACAATCTCCCACACCACGCCACGCCGGATGTTGTGAATATTACCCGTCTGCAGCGTGCTCTCACTGCCCAAAGTCTCCTCTACCCTGTATATATAGACCCGCTGGATTTACCACTCGTCCGTCAGGGAGCCATACTCGGACCAACACGCCCTCCACGAGCAGCCATTCGGACAGGTGCACCGATGGCACAGGCTCTAGAAAGTGGCCCACAACTGCTGAGGTAGGTATAGGTGAAGAGCACGACCCCTACTGCTCAGTGAGCGGCACGGCGGCCCCCGTATAGAGTCGGCCCCGGCCCTGTACCCACCCAATAACCGCCCCCCTCCCCCCGCCACGTACCACCTATACATACAGCGCCCGGTCCCGGGTAGGTAGACGCTGAGCTCCACACGGCGGGCTGAGGTGAGCGTCTGCCCGCCCCAGGTGAAGGTGACGGCCGCCCGTTACGGGGTGGGGGGGAAGACAAGTGGGCCGACGGTGTACCGTGGTGGTTAGTGGGGGGGGGGGGGGGGGGCCCTGGGTAGGGAAAGAAATGTCGCTTAAAATGATACATGGCCTGTCTAAAAACACTAAACTAGTAAATTAATAATATTGAATCACTTTTTTCTCTGGTTCTGAGAGAACCATAGTATTCGTGTGTGTTATCTGTGTGTATGTAAGAGATGGACTGATGTAGTAGATGAGGCCACAGGATGAGTGAGAGCTAAAATTGGGGGCGGGGGGGGGGTGGGGAGATTGGGGATGCGAGAGAGAGAGAGAGAGAGAGAGAGAGAGGATGCGAGAGAGAGGGAGGGAGAGAGAGAAGGGAGAGAGAACGAGAGAAAGAAAGAGAGAGAGAGAAAGAGAGAGGAGTGAGAGAAGGGAGGAAGAGGATGATAGCCTTCATATGGGTTTCTATTGGTATTGCTCGGTGTTCAAAAGGCCAGCCGTTTGTCTGACTCACATGCAGCATGGAGGCATAACAGAAATGTTACATAACACACGCTTTACGTAGCACAACTAAGAAATAATAGCATACCAAAAACTGAGCCTACAAAAATACACACTGTCACGTATAATAACTGTCTTTACGCTGTAGCTAACCATACATGTATGTAGAGTCTCAGTTGATGATAGAAGTACATGTCAGGCTAAGCAGTACTCATGGGTAGGGAAAGAAATGTCGCTTAAAATGATACATGGCCTGTCTAAAAACACTAAACTAGTAAATTAATAATATTGAATCACTTTTTTCTCTGGTTCTGAGAGAACCATAGTATTCGTGTGTGTTATCTGTGTGTATGTAAGAGATGGACTGATGTAGTAGATGAGGCCACAGGATGAGTGAGAGCTAAAATTGGGGGCGGGGGGGGATGGGGAGATTGGGGATGCGAGAGAGAGAGAGAGGATGCGAGAGAGAGGGAGGGAGAGAGAGAAGGGAGAGAGAACGAGAGAAAGAAAGAGAGAGAGAGAAAGAGAGAGGAGTGAGAGAAGGGAGGAAGAGGATGATAGCCTTCATATGGGTTTCTATTGGTATTGCTCGGTGTTCAAAAGGCCAGCCGTTTGTCTGACTCACATGCAGCATGGAGGCATAACAGAAATGTTACATAACACACGCTTTACGTAGCACAACTAAGAAATAATAGCATACCAAAAACTGAGCCTACAAAAATACACACTGTCACGTATAATAACTGTCTTTACGCTGTAGCTAACCATACATGTATGTAGAGTCTCAGTTGATGATAGAAGTACATGTCAGGCTAAGCAGTAGTGATGTGGGAAAAGGCAGACACAAAAGTCACCAATCCTGCTAATGGCCATTGGTCAATGTGGTAGAAGCTCAGCAAGTTGAATCCATCCCATAAGCTGTAACTAGCCAGATCAGGTTTCAGGCCTAACTAACTTGGAGATGTTGATGCCTCAATGTCTGGGAGTAGATTCGCGAGTGTGTGACTACACTCCTTATATAGTTGCTGGACAGGCCAGTCCTAACGAAGAGATGGGACGAGTAGGACGGTCCAAACATATGTTCTAACCACTATAAAATGCAACTACCTGTTAGGAAGCAGTCTCCATACATTCACTGCTATGTTACAACACCCTCACAGCTGCAATATGTCAGTATGTGGGACATCAGTTCAAAGCAATTGGTATAGTTTGTATGGTATCGCTACATTGGGTTTGTATAGTAGACCTTTTAAACACAATAAAACTATCATCGTTAGAAATATCGTTAGAAATATCTTGTATTCTTTCTTTTTCATGAAGGATATGTATGTATGTATGTATTCTTGGTTTTTCATACTATTATATTTTTGTTATTGCTTTGTGTGTTGTTGTGTATATGTATGTGTGTGTGGTGTGTGTGTGTGGTGTGTGCACTCACGCGCGTGCGTGGAGGGACAATGCAGAGCACTGTTCCAGAAACAAGTTATCGGTTAAGTCAAATGTTTGGTTGATTCATTTAGAGCGTTGTAATGCTGTAAATGTGTTGAGTGTGGTTTCACCTGCAGCACAAGAGTGACCAACCGAACAATACCCACATCACATCGGGTAGTGGTGACTATGGATCAAAACCAAGCTGTTTTCATTCTTCTCAGTCTATATTAGAGTGAAGAACTTCAGCACCTGCCTCGTCTTCACCCCTAACTACCTACTCAAAAACTTGGCCTAGACCTTTTGCATATATCGAGGAGGGCATAAGCTTGCCCATCGGTTTATTAAAAAATCAACAATTATTTTTAATGGTTATTATGTATCCCATTTCCGTTATTTGAATTTTCTTTTATGCGAATATGGTTTACCATTAAAAAGAATATAAAGAAACTTATATTAAAAAGATTAAACTATAGATCCCCAAAAATATATCATCTCATGAGCTCAGTGCACTTTCACAGTTCAGTGAAAATTAGTATGGTGAGGGGTTGAAATGAAGCTCTAAAAATTATCTTTTCTGGAAGAACCACAACTTTGAAAATGTTAAGAAAGGAAGATATTTTCCTGCAATTTGAGCTACATTCATCAGGTTTAATGTTTTTGTTGGGTAGGTGAACGTAGGGGAAGAGATATGAGATAGATAGGGAAAACAAATGACGCTGCTTACTACTGGTTGGACCAAACGTGGTGGCCGAATGAGTAGAGCATCCGTCTCCTGTTTTGGGAGATCGGGAGATTTGAAACCATGAGTTTGTGGGTTCGAATTCTGGTCGAGTCAAACCAATGACTTACAAATTTATACTTGTCGCTTCCTAGCCTGGCACTCGCCATTATTAGAATAGGGCAAGGACTGGGTGGCTCGGTGTTAGGATAATTTGAATGAGTGGGATATCAGGTTATGGTGCTGGTGGCCTGGTTTCCCAGTGGGGCACCACTATAAAGTCGACATGAGTGCGCACTGTCACAAGTCGGTAGCCGTCCTGATATGACCTTAGATGTTGCTAGGATGTAAAACAACAACAAACAAGCTACTGGTTGACATTTACCTTCCCATAGAAAAGTATATTGTACTATCTAGAAACACATTCATAGTAGGTCAAAGTCAGCCCAAGAAAGTTAGTTTGGGAACCTTGACATTGATTGACAATGCGTTGAGAGGGAAGAAGGAAGGGAGAAGGGAGAAGGGAGAAGGGAGAAGGGAGAGCGGAGAGGGGAGAGGGGAGAGGGGAGAGGGGAGGGCGGAGAGGGGAGAGGGGAGAGGGGAGAGGGGAGAGGGGAGGGCGGAGAGGGGAGAGGGGAGAGGGGAGAGGGGAGAGGGGAGAGGGGAGAATTGGAAATTCCACAGCAGTGTTTGGACTAACATTACTTAAAGCCAAGACAGACAGTAATATTATCCCACAGTGCGGTGGAAAAAAAAGGACGTTGATAGTATTTTGCTGATTGAGAAGACAAGTGTCAGATATTAAAGCCCATGCACAGAAGATGCCACTAGAATGCAGATATCTCGGCACTGTGCTGACCAGCCGGATTCAACCAAACAGGAAAGAGCTGGAAGCAGCCAGGAGGAGGTGTATTGGTACCAGGACACTGCTGGGTGCTGGAGATAAACAAAAGGCATGGAACCAGGCCACTGTTTCGTGCCACACAATGGAATGTTATGGAGTAAACGGCCTAGATGGCTGAATGGTAGGGAGTGTGAGAAACAGGGCGTGTTGGGGGCTGAGGGTAGGAGAGCGACAGAGAAGGGGCATGCAGAGTACAAAACTAATGCCCGTCCGCCAGCCTCAAGCGAGTGAAAATGGTGTCGAGATGGTGGAACTTGGCAAAACACCCACCTGGTGGGATTCTAGGATGGAATTGTATGTCTTAGGATCGGTGGTGATGTGGAGAAAACAATTTCTATACATTTGATATGGTGAATATTGGTTATTCCTATATTGAGTGTGAGGAGGGCCGGTAGAGGGCCAGATGAAAGAAATGTCAGGCATGTACAGGCAGGTAGACACCTGCCCAGTGGACAGGTGGTCTGAAAAGTTAGCTCAGGTAGTAGTCTGAAGGTGGGATAGTAAATGGTGTTGTCTATGCAGACAGCAAGCATGTGATGAAAACAGAAATTTCACCTAATGTATTTTGCCATTTTCTATGTACACACCACATATAATGTTCCGATTACTAAGTTGTCATGAACAGCGTTACTTATCAGAATCATATAGTATGTCTTCAATACAATCTCTACATGTTAAGGTTGCACTAGAAAATACAATTAGCCCTTTCAAACTTACATTTTTTTTATCAAAATAATGCCTAGGTGGTGTATTTGTTTCAGGGAACATTAATATTTCATTGCTGAGGTGGGGAAATGTTAAAAAAACATCATGGGAATAAGATAAAGACCCAATACATTATACATTTTCTGAAAGCTGGAAGAATTTCCTATCCAGCCATGTATATCTTATTATGATATTCACAAACAGGCTGATGCAAGATTCTATGGAAAATGAGTAAAAAATATGAAAATTTAAAATCTGTGTGAATACAAATATTAAAATGATTGTAACAAAAAAGTGCTTCCATATATTTGAATAAAAATACTGTTTTCACAAGCCAGAATAACACCCTAGAAGAGTCAACAAGTTTCACTGCTAGATCTAATGTGGCTTATTATCTACGACCATATATGTGCACTAGCGACAATAAGAAAAATGTCAGAAAAAAAAATCAGTTGCCACTAGGAGTACACTAAAAGTCATCCACTGAATGGTAAAATGCTATAAGCTTTTACCCTACATAAGTAAAGAATACAATAGCAAGGAAGCAAGGAAGCAAGCAGTCTCCATATATTTACTGCTATGTTACAATTTAGACCAGACGGGATGGCCAAATGAGTTAGAGCGTCCGTCTCCCGTGTTGGTAGACCATGGGATCGTGACGAGTAAACTAGTCACTCGTAGGCACAAAGTGTTTGTAGGTCGAGTCAAACCAATGACCTACAAATTGATACTTGTTGCTTCCTAGCCAGGTGTTCGACATTATTAGGATAGGGCAAGGACTGGTTAGCTCAGTGTCAGGATAATGTGACTGAGTGGGATATCAATCAGGTCATGGTGCTGGTGGCCTGGTATCCCAGGGGAAGCACTATAAAGTCACCATGAGTGTGCACTGTCACAAGTCGGTACCCATCCTGATATGACCTTAGATGTTGTAGGACGTAAAACAACAAACAAACAAAGATACATACAATTTGGACCAGTGTATGGTAAATCACGTACTGAAGTGACAATGTCTTTTCATATTCGTACAGATTATTCTGTACCAAAGTCTGAAAGGGTTAATGTAATGTGATACTGGCTGAAAGCATCTCGAGAGGGATAAATTAAAGTAGGGTAGCAACAGCTACAACTTACAAGTTGACATTGCACTGAAGGATTAATTGGCTTAATACTGGATGTAGGCATCAATAGAAAGATAACTTAAAGTAAGGTAGCAACAGCTAAGAGTTGACATTGCACTGAAGAATGTAATTGGCTTAATACTGGATGTGGACACATACAGAGGGATACATTAAGACATCTGCATTAGGCCATCAAGAGTTCATTCAATAAGGACATCTTCATAACACACAATGTATTATAACAGTCGGTGAGAAGGTCACCCCACAGTGTACTCCACATAGTCGATACATAACACCTAGTTGGTGTGAAAGTCATCGGTTAGTATACTATACATAGATTGTACGAAGGTCATCTCTTAGGTATACAGCACAATATGTGAAGGTCACCCCCCCCCCCAGTGTATTACACATAGTCGGTGCGATGGTCATCCCTTTGCACAAGTAAAGTAGGGTGTGCGAATCGATTACGGGATTTGACGCTCAAGGCTCAGAGACTGCAATGCAGGCAATCCTGAGTCCAAACGTGAGATATGGTCTAGGCATGACGTCGATGTCTGGCGCCAAGACTTAGGGCCGGCTCAGAAGAGGCAAAAATATGAGTGCCATTGATCAGTGTCCTGAGTGCCATGTCCAGCTCCCAGCCCACTTGTTTACCGGCATGGGAGTCAGGCAAAGCTTATGTATGTATTTATGTATGTATGCGTGTGTGTATGTGTATATGTATGCATGCATGCATGCATGCATGCGTGCGTGCGTGCGTGCGTGCGTATGTATGTATGTATGTATGTATGTATGTATGTATGTATGTATGTATGTATGTATGTATGTACGTACGTACGTACGTATGTATGTACGTATGTATGTACGTACGTACATACGTATGTATGTATGTATGTATGTATGTATGTATGTATGTATGTATACATGTATGTATGTATGTATTATATGGAATGGTTGTATAACTATAAGCATGCGTCCTTTCCTGAGTTAATCACACCATTTCTATTAAAGAGGAAATCTGTGATTTCGAGGAAATCTGTGATTTCTATTAAATAGGAAATATAATATTATCTATTAGTGGGGGAGGAAGCATATTTTCAACATGAGCAATTTGGCACGGGACACACATATAACCATATAGCTTATTGTAAGGGGCGGAAAGGGGTGGCATTATTCACGGCAGTCGTCAAATACCGGCCAGTGTAAGGCGATCATCATGTAGTATGGAGAGGAGTGCAGAGTCGACACCTGCTTTGCCCTGGTTTGTACAGAAAGATAGGTGCGCATCCCAGTGTAAGGTTCACCGGTTTACCTGGCGGGAGACGGCCGAGAGGTAAACACGCCGGGAGGCACCTCTACCCCTTCCTCCCCCCTCCCCCGCCCCCCATCCAGATTGTGCCCAGAGATATGAGCCGGCCACACTGCCACTACGTGTGTAGTACTCCCATATCAGTGTTTGCAGGCGCCACATGGACTGCTGCACAGGCCGGGCGAAGGGCGAGACCTAGTGAGAGATCTGGTTGGTTGGTTATGGCTGGCGCACACCTCCCGTTTACGATTCGCGCACTAAAACTCGCGACCCGACCCGACCCGCTTAAAACTGAAAACGGGCCGATTCGTTTTTCGAATCGCGAATCGCAATCGTAAACGGCCGCTTTTAGCACTAAAAACTGAGTTTTATGCGCGAATCGCAATCGCTAGGTGTGCGCGGGGGGCGCACACCTAGCGATTTTTGTGCGCGAAACGAGCAGTTTTACATCGTAAACGGTAGGTGGGTGCGCACAGACGGGAGGTGTGTGCCAGCCATTAGTTAGTTGGTTGTTGGAGTTTTACGTCCTGGCAACATCTAATGTAATATCACGATGGGTACCGACTTGTGACAGTGCACACTCATGGTGACTTTATAGTGTTGCCCGAGTGGGAAATTAGGCCACCAGCACCATGACCTAATGCGCACTCAGTCCCATTATACTGACACTGAGCTAACCAGTCTATGTCCTATCTTATTAATGCCGAGTGCCAAGGTAGGAAGCAACAAGAATTCATTTTGTAAGTCATTGCTTTGACTCAACTGGGAATTGAACTCCCGATCTACCGAGGTGTGAGAGATCTGGTGAACGGGGCCCTGTGTTGTTAACACACCAGTGAGCCGACCCAGCTAGTCACCTCGCAAACAGCAGGTGCTAAACTAGTCACACCTTGTAGGCAGAAAGTGTTGAAACAGTCAGATTCTGCAGACAGCAAGTAGTAAACTAGTCACACTTTGTAGACAAAATATTCAGTCCTATTCTACAGACTAGTCACACCTCGTAGGCACAAAGCTATTCATATTCTGCAGAAAAGTGTTAGACCAGTCACACTTCGTAGGCAGAGACCAGTCACAATCTGCTGACAGCCGGTGCTAAACTAGTCATACATTGTAAGCAAAAGGTGTTAAACTAGTCACGCGCTAAAGAGAGTAGGTGCCAAACTAGTCATAATATGTAGGCGCAAAACGCTAAACAACTCACATACATACATCAGGTAGTAAACTAGACACTGTCTCTAATTGGAGAAAAACATGTGGAACATCTCATTAAAAATACTTTTTTCCTTTATGAGCCATCCAAAGTTTTCAATATTGTTCATTGTCGTATAAAGTGTATGACAGAGGTGGGGTTCGGTCAAGTGCAACTTTTATCATTTAATAAAATGTCGCTATTTAAAACATTCATATTTTGCCTTTATGTTCTGTAGTAAAATGTTGATGTGTACTACTTTGGGGGGAGGAGGGGTGTGTGGAAAAATAGTATGCTTTGTACGACCATGGAAATATTGAAAACTTTAGATGGGCTCTTAGACAAGTGATATTATTGATTGCAATTCTCGACTTTGAAAATTCTAACATGTCAAATTGATGAAAGAAATCTCAGGCAGGTACAGGCAGGTAGACACCTGCCCAGCGGACAGGTGGTCTGAAAAGTTAGCTTAGGTATTAGTCTGAAGGTGGGATAGTAAATGGTGTTGTCTATGCAGATAGCAAGCATGTGATAAGTAACGCTGTTCATTACATGTGGTATTTAGAAAATGGCAAAATACACTAGAATATTTCTAACAAACTGACATTTATATACCGCTTGCCTAACTGCCACTGAACATTAAAACTTACTACAACTTTACCAACTGAATACAGAAGATAACTTCTACTTACATTCTAAATACTATGTAAATACTCACATTGATCTGACTAATATTGATCTAGTTATATGACACTACTGTTACCATATTGCTATGGAACTTTTGGGTTACAGAATTTCATTGTATTACATGCTGCAAATTGTGTATTCAACAGTTATCGTATACCTTATTCTATATACCTTTTGTGTAAATAACCCTGAATTTAAAAATAGCTGGAAGACCAGTGCTTCGGCACTGACAAAAGACTTATTCAGCAGAATAAACATATTTACCACCAAAAAAAAGGATAGCAGAAACTGATGACAAAATTTCTTCATACCATACTTGTGTTTCTTTCTACAGGTCTCCTGTGTTTACCATGAATGAATTAAATGACCACTTCACTGACCAGCAGGGTGTGATCATTTTAAACACAACTCTCCTTCGGACACACAAAATTAAATCAGCAGCTTTCAGGAAAGTATTTACTGAGTGGAACCACTGGTTTGTTGATCAACATATCCGAAAGGTTTCATCATTGTCATCCAATGAACACGCCCACCCCTACCCAATATGCATCAACCCATCACCATACACACACATTTACATACAACCCAAAGTATCCCACCTCCAACTCCCATAACTATGGGTGAATGTCTGGGGTTTTATGACCTAGTAACAAGTGGGATTACATCACGATGAGTACCGAAGTGTGACAAGGTGCTCACAACTGGTAGCACTATATAGTGATGTCATACTGAGCCTTCATGCTTCTGGCACCATGTTACAATATCTCAATCAGTAACATTATCCTGACATTAGGCCAATAAGTTCATCTTATTCTTCTTCTCGTTCTCCTGACATTAGGCCATTAAGTTCTTCTTTCTTCTTCTTCTTCTTCTTCTTCTTCTTCTTCTTCTTCTTCTTCTTCTTCTCATAAAGGGGAAGGCGGGTGGGTCAAAATGTGACCGCCAGGAACCTAACCCAAGATCTCTTTCTGACTACAAGTGAATACTATATCCCTCCGGTTTCCACTGTTGAGATCTACTGCCCCTTCCCACTCACCCCTACGCCCTCGCCCCGACAGCCCGCCTCTGTAGGTTCCCCAGTATTATTATCCCCGGAGTCGATTCACAACCAGGCATACCCTGCCTTCACATCAGTGCCTCTGTCAAGTCTGACCCCTAAAGCACGCCGAGATGGGCAGCAAAGTTAAACGGAAACATCGCAACCCAGTTAGAAATACAGGGCGCATGTGCATCTACGACGCGGTTCCAGTAGGGCCAATACATCCAGGCATTCAATCTATGACTATTGAGTCACCACAGTACTAGATTATATATGTATATATGCAAGAGTGGCTACCTCATCTCGCATTTGGGAATTAGTAGGGCAGGGAACAACTGGTATGCTTATATATACAGTAAAACCTCTCTAACTGACCACCTTCACTGATTGACCACTCCCCAATATAGATCGCCTTATTTGGGTCCCAACAATACCATTGTAACCATATTGTAGCTCCCTAAGCCGACAACCTCCCTAAATGAACCACTTAAAGTCGATCACAAGGTCGGTCGATTTAGAGAGGGTCGGTATATGGTTAAGTTATATGTATATGGTCGGTTTGGTTAAGTGATGACTTCCAGCAGAGACAGAAAGTCGACACTGGTACTGCTAGACCATGCCGCCCCGGTGGTTTGGGTGGGGGTGGGGGGCAGGGTGTGGTGAACTGAATCTGGAGGAAGGTGGCAGGACAATAGACGAGATCACGGTTCCGAGTGTGCATGCAATGAAAACGGCGTTGGGAACAAAGCAAAAGACTACAGCAATTGAGTTTGCCGATACGTGTAGGGCAAAACTTCCATTTTATTCAAAATTAATAGAAATACATAACAATTTGGCACAAACATGGATGGAAGGATGCAATATAATAATATAATGAATATGTTTAAGACACAACTCTCCAAAATTAAGCATTTTGAGCTAAGAAACATACAATTTCAGTCACTTTACAGGCTGATGTTTACATCACCATTGATTAGCCATAAGTAATTCTTGTTCTAAATATTAAAATGTCAAATGTGTCAACAAAAACTTGTTTCAAAGAAATATATTACCAATATCTGATTAACAGTACTCATTTTCTATTTCTACATATGTCATTAACCATAGGATATGAATAAAAACATGAATAAAATAAGTAAAACTGACTCTGGCTATGGCTCTAACACTAGTCTGAGTACTCAGATTTGTCTAAATCTAAATGCACATGGCATAAGATGTGCTGATTATATTGATGTAAATGCAATGCTGGATAAAAGATTAATATCTTAATTTATTATACATATTTTTTTAGTTGGTGTTCTATGTTTCAAACAAGAGCTGAGATGAGGTCCAACTAGCACATTTCATAGCTTCACCCAGTGTATTAGCATGTGCCATGTGCTTCTCGCGGGTTTGTTTTGCTCTGACACATCCCACAATGCACCGCGTGGCTAGAACGGTGATGTAGTCTATAAGGGAGCGGGGTACAGAAATCGGGGTGAGGTGAGGGAAGAGGTGCGGTGGGAGTACTCCTTAAATGCTGGCTAGAGTGGCTGTACACGAGGGGTGCTGGGTTTCAATGTCTGTACATCTCACAGCATCGATCCATTCTGATCATATTCGATAGAGCTTACGCTCTGGATGAAATCAGAACCGCCATTGTATCTAGGATAATAAGAAGATTGCGAAAGCATGTCAGCACATTCCTAGTGCTACTGAAGTGCACTGTAAACAGTTCACCAATATCATATCCTAACTACACAATGTTGTGTGGTCGATGCACATCAGGGGCCTAGCTTCCATATAGAGATCACAAATATTAAAACAAATAAGTAAGATATATGTTTTATAACGTTTTATAAATCCAATAGCATTTTATTGCCAAAAGAATGTCTGCGTACCACCTGAAAATCCCACGCTAATCTCCCGCACATATAATCTTTAATCCTACCCAGTGTTGTTATTTTATTTATTTTTAGTAGAAAGAAGATGTTACATGTACAAGTTGCTACGTTGGCAATTTTGGAATATATAGATACCATGAATATAGCGCAAGCAATATGCGATTGCTCTAACCCCCCGCCCACACCCACACCCACACCCACACCCACACCCACACCCACCTCCCCATCTCAGTAATAACCGAGTCTAGTGATCAGTGGGATTGCCTCTTGCACTGATTGAGCTCATGCCAACCATATAGTGCAGAGCTTGCCAATTATAAAAGACTTGGAGAGCAGGCTGGGGATGGGGGTGGGGGTGGTGGTGGTGGTGGGGGTCCCGAGGATGGAGCTGGGCGGATAGGAGGAGTGTTTAGGATCATGGCGTAGTTAATGCGATCAAATTTAATGATGCTATCACAATACATCACTTCCAAAATACCAAAGTTGGTATCCACCCATCCACTAGCCAGGCCACTCACCATCGCAGGGGCCTATCTACCATATGCACAGGTGTGCAGTTGTGTGTACCACCCGAGATGACAAATATCATATAATATGATAACACAAATAAATATAGAAAAACCAGGTAGAGAGGGGGTGGCAACATTTAGAATCACTCAACCGTGTAAGCCATTGAATGCGTCGCTTCGGATCGATTACCGTCCGCGACGGAACAATGCTACTGCGCGCGCCAAATCGCTTTGCCTCGACCTGGTAGTCTATGAAAGCCGGCAGTCTCCCCTTTGAAATTGTGCCTAATTTATGGAAGGAGCGCCGTGTCAATACATAAACACTGCGCACAGAAGGGCTGCGCCGGGCCGGTTTCACCTCTCGGGCGTGGCACGGGAGTGTGGGGCGGGAAGGAACCCGGGTATCGATGCCACTCACACGGCGCCCGCAGCCACTCACTGCACGCTGTACCCAACATGTTTGTTGGGGCTTTACGTCCTAGTAACATTTTTGTGCTTGTTGTTTTACGTTCGAGTAACATTTTTTGTTTGATTGTTGTTTTACGTCCTAGCAACATCTAAGGTCATATCAGGACGGGCACCGACATGGCAACTTTATAGTGCTGCCCCACTGGGAAACCAGGCCGCCAGCACCATGACCCGGTATCCTACACAGTCTCATTATCCTGACATTGTGCAAAACTTGTCTAAGACATTGATTTGATTCAGTCAAGTCTGCCGCACAGGAAGCCAGCCAGTGCTCTCACCGATTGGGTGTTTGTTCCCGCCCAGTTTAAAGTTAGATAGTCGGATGGTTTTGAGTTTGTGTCATTTTCTGATAGATATATTAGGTTCATCGTTATAATCTATCTTAATTAATGTTGGCATGCCTGTCAAAACTGTGATCCCAGAGGCTTCAGCACTAACAGGTTCTATTAAATTGACCCAGTATTCCCTTCTGTGCAGAAAAGATGCTTAAGTGCATCAATATCTAAAGTTGGATGTGTAGGTTAAATTGGTAACTGTTAGATAGGCGCTTTGCTTCTCTTTTTTATTTTTTATAATTTGATGCTTTTATCGGATTATGCAACTTTAAGTGTAATGCCAGCATCTTTACGAGCACAACCAGACCCGGCGTGACGGAACCAGAAATAAAGTCGGTTGCATCACAGAACTCGGTATGTCGACTCGTATCTTACAGCGAGGATATGAGTTCGGGTCCCGCCACACTGTTCCTGCCCCCCCCCCCCCCCCCCCCCCTCGACGACAATAGTTATGTGCATGATCAGCCCACTCCCTAACCTACAGCCTATATCCGACACTGGTCTAGAGGTCACACTGACTGGGTGGGTTTTTCCTCTGCTCTACAAGGTCATGCAACCACCCCAATGACCTGCTTCAAGGTCATTCCCATTGACCGTTGGAAACTGCTCAATTTGACCTATAATTCTTCTGACAATTTGCTTTGCGCAGTCAGTGCTTTCAAAATGAGCCGACACGCGCCGCCAACATGCTCACATGCGGCCTGTACCTTTTCCACAACACAGGTTATATAGTGATGTGTGCGCCATGGTGCCAATGGCACCGCATCTGCAATTTCCACTTTGACAATTCCAACTCCTATTTCACAACTTTTTGAAAGAACTAACATTGACCACACAGTATGGAAATTACATAAACTATACAAATGAATAGCACCAACTAACGGCCCACCTCCCTTGAGACTATTCAGTCAGTACATCAAGCATCGGCGTCATACGGGTATTCAAAGTTATGCTGGTCCCTCAAGAAGAACTGAAGCTGTGAGCCAGCTAGATACAAGATTCACCCCGTGCTGCTGCAGTAGGGGCACAAACCAACCCTATGTAAAAGTTTTCGAAAAAAACGGGTCAATGAATTGAGACCCTAATTTCACAATCTAAGAAGCAACATTTATTCTTTACATATGTCTTATTGATAGCCCGCTACCTTTGAGTTGAAAAATATAATATAATATCTATTTAAAAGTGAAATCGACGGCGTTCTGCGGCCGCCATCTTGTCTTTTTGCATTCTCGCCCATTTCACCAACTCTGTGCCTATATGGGTAGCCATTTGATACTGAAGCCAGTTTCTAGGTCATGTTCCATACTAAAGCTATTTTTGCCCATATTTAGACTACGTTGTCATTCACCTGTGTACTACAAGTACCGGGTGAATCTTTTATCTATTAGCCAGCATGCCAGGTCACAGCTTCAGCTTACACAGTGGAATGTCAGGGGAGGTGGTGAATACACATACAGAAAATGGTGCTTTAGCTCATGAGTAGAATTTCAAGGACAATTTCATTTCAATCTACAGTTGTCATTAGAAACAAATGTATGGCAAGAATCCTACCAAGTTTGGTTAACGCTGCACAAATCCGATGAAAACATCAAATTTAAAAAACCAAAACAATTATCTAGATTTAATTATATATATTTAACTTAGACACTGGTGCACTTATTAAACATTTGTCACCACATATAGGTGAATATTGAGGCAATTTAATAGAACCTGTTTGTTACTGCAGAAGTCTATGGTGTCAGAGTTTTGGCAAGCTTGACAAAATTAATTTGGCAGGTTTGCACTTCAAATATCTCAAAAGTTAGTGATGTAAAATAAAGGTTACTTCAAACTAAAATAAGGTTGATTATAAAGATTAACCTTATATTTTTATCTCAGAAAATGACAGAAACTGAAAACCATCGGACTATGCAACAGGAGGCATAAGGTTATAGGTGCAAAGTAATTTTAAGGGATATGGTCTATAGTGAAGGATGGGGATGGAAGTGGCACCAACTTCAACTTCCAATATGTAAGCTGAAGCTGCGACCCAGCATGCTGGGTCGCAGCTTCAGTCCTTCTTGAGGAACCAGCGGAACTAGGAATACCTGTATTGCCGACTGTATCTTCATTTAAAGTCCTGCACTACACTTGAATGAAGTGCACAAAATGGTGTGACGACAGTCGCAGTATTTCTCCTCTCCTATTGCCATAGTCAGTAGTGCCAGTTGTAACAATGATGGAAATTCATGGATAATCCAGATGGGCACAGCCAGTCATGCGATTATGACGCATTAACTAACTGAATGCAATCCACATTCCAACACCCTCCATACAACCTCCAAATCTTCCGAATCCACTGACTTTGGTTACGTACACGCCGGAAGAGCCAAGCATTGGCACCAGCATGAACATCACAAGCTGGTAATACGGCCGGATAAGATGCTGGCTTTTCTTTCTCCCCATTTCCGGTCCTTTATCTATCGGTGTTCTATGACGTGGCTGATCCGGGCACCTTTGGGTACAGCGAGGTATGTCACGACACCATGTACTCAGACAAACTTACTGTGAGCACCTACTAATGGGAGTGGCCCTCTTACCCGAACTTCCATTATGTGAAGACCGAAATGTTTACTAAATACTTTAGTTAAACAAGGATGAAATCAGGGATGCCAACATTGGAAGATGAAAAACCAGAAGATCTTAAGGGATGTTATATTGGAGGAGCTGGCGGCTTTGCGCCATAGGTGCTAATCCAAGTGGGGGTGCGGCACTCCCGCAGAGGTTTTTTTTTTTATATCTTAGAAGCTCTGTGGTGCATTTTGGACACATTTGTGATAGATATACATTCTTTTCTGTTCTCCACAATAATCTGTCAGATTGATATAATATTACTATATTAATGGTATTGTATGGCATACGGTGATGTTGGGAAATAAAATAGTGTACACCTTACGGCGAGGTGATTATGGGACATAAAATATCATACATAACCTTATGGCGAAACCGTAAGGGTTGGCAACCCTGTGAAATCTACCTCTGACAAAATGATAAATGATGAAGAAAAAAGCCCCCCCCCCCCCCAACCATAACAAAAGATTGTTTTTTGTAACAAAGCAAAAAATAGAAGACAACAATACTGGAAATCTGACATTTATACGTTCCACAATTCTTTGACAATTTTCTAATAATTGTGCTTAGATCTTTCATCCCAAGTTAAAAAAGACTTATATCTTTCACAGATTCAGAAGAATTGCAATAAATTCTGTGAAATTTTAATTCTGAAAACATCCCATATTTATAAGTTCTTTTCTTTAAATATTGAAAACACAGCAACAGTTATTGGTATTTAGGGATTGGCGTGTATCAGAAACCCATGAGAATTATTCCACTCAAACATGCTAGCGTTAATGCCGCCATTTCATTCTCTTACACTCTTTTAAAGGACAATACTATACCATATCCTTTTCCCTCATATGGTACTTTGGTGTTTCCAAATCCCAACTTTTATTAATAATAAAACTAATGCCATTATAAGATAAAACATGTGTCGGATATGTGGACTGAGACATAAACATAACGGTGACGTCGCTAATGATGGGCGTGAAATATCAGTAGATCTCCCAAGTAAGCAGTTAGCGACTGAGAATCCTATAGTAGGTTGATACTGCCTAGTGAGGGCAAGGGCATGGAGAGGATATATATATATACATTATGTCAGTCAGACGGCCAGTGCTCGGAGCACTCGGGTCTGCTTGTATCCAGACTAATCTCGGCTCGTGGCCATGCGTTCATTGCCCGCTCTGAGTGAGTGCTCCGTGAGCCGGAGGGAGGGGGGGGGGGGGGCGTCCATTACGCAGGGATGAAAGTGGTCTCCGGGGAAAAAAGCGGAAATGCTGATATTCTTCCATAGGCTTAGCATTGTCAGGGAATCCCTGAAAATTCCCGGAAGTTGGGTTTCATACATATTGGTATACGCTGACACAGTGACAGTGCTCCACCGTTTGAAGCATGTATCAGTAGTATACGCTGCTAGTGCTGCGGCGTTTGCACCACATATCGGTATACGCTGATAGTGCTGCAGCGTTAGACGCATGTATTAGTAGTATACGCTGACCCTGCTGTGGCGTTTGAAGCCATTAGTAGTATACGCTGCCAGTGCTGCGGCGTTTGCACTACATATTAGTATACGCTGATGGTGCTGCAGCGTGAAACAACGTATTGGTTGGTTTGTTGTTGTAGTTTTACATCCTGGAAACATCTACGGTCATAACAGGATGGCTGCAACATATTAGAATACCATTATAGCTTCAGGAAAAATTCCGGAAACCCACGAAATCGCGGAGATCTTTCATCCCTGATTACGAGCCCTCTGAGATGTAGGGCAGTTGTTACAAAGGCAGCTTCTACACGCAGTTGGTCGTGATGTCGGATCCCACCCTCCTCCCACCATCTCATCTCCTCCCCCCACCCCCCCGACTCAACTCCCCCCCCCCCATCTCACCCCACCCCCCCGTCACAGTCCCGCTGCAGGTCCAGGCGCTCAACACACCCAAGTGGCGGGCTCTGCTTTGCCGCCCATTAACCGGCGTGTGTGATAACATCAGGTAATGATAGCTACACCACTCCAGCAGTCGGCAGCGCCGCATCAATCCGCATGGCATCTACTTCCATCCACGTTATCGCCCCCTCCCAGACCGCCTCGCCCTGGAAGCTGCTCCAACCGCACCTTCCTGCCAACCACCAGAACCAGCAGCTTTACCAGCCACCTAGCGGCGGGGCTACTCATCAAAGTGTGTGTGGGGCAGTGTATCTGAATGTGTGAGTATGTGAATGAGTGAGCATGTTAGTAGTGAATGAGAAGTGATTGATTGAGTGATTGATTGAGTCATGTGATTGATTGAGTGAATGAGTGAGTGTCGAGGGGTGTCCCCCATGTTACACTTACAGCTATACAAATTAGTGCGAGGCAATCTTGGAAGTCCAGTGGCCAGAGGTGACCAAGTGATGGATCTCTGGGTGGATCGTAACAGATCAGAGAATGGAGTTGACGCTCGCCGGGCACCAGGGCGGCCTCGGCGAGTGTGAGCAACTGGCAGTGAGGAGTGTGAAGTGAGGAGTGTGAAGTGAGGAGTGGGAAGTGATCAAGGGGGCAGTGTGAAGTGAGCAGTGGGCAGGGAGTAGTGGGCAGGGAGTAGTGGACAGTGGGCAGTGGACAGTGAGCAGCAGGAAGTGAGCAGTCGGGAGGTAGTAGTGGGCAGGGAGTAGTGGACAGTGGGCAGTGGACAGTGAGCAGCAGTCGGGAGGGAGTAGTGGGCAGGGAGTAGTGGACAGTGGACAGGGAGTAGTGGACGGGGAGTAGTGGACAGTGGGTAGTGGACAGTGGGCAGTGGACAGTGAGCAGCAGTTGGCAGCCAGCAGTGAGCAGTGCCAAGCGGCTCAGGCCATGCCAACAGGGTTAACATGGGTCGGGGTTAAAGGGGCGTAAGAGTTCTAGTCTTGACGTCCTCAGTAGCAGTATCAGGAACACCAGTGTGAGTGAGTGAGTGAGTGAGTGAGTGAGTGAGTGAGTGAGTGAGTGAGTGAGTGAGTGAGTGAGTGAGTGAGTGAGTGAGAGAAGACAGGGGTATTGATAGGGAGCGTGGAAGGAGAGATGTGTAGGATGCAGACACTATTATTTTATTATAGGGCTTGGGCACACATTTTCGCACTTTTCTTTTGAATAATCAGATATATTAGTTAAATACATTAAATATCATTTACCTCAATCCTTATTTTATCATCTTCCAGCGCAATCGCAATCATTTGTTCCGTACCTTGAATGAATGCCTACGGGATTTGTTCCCTTGGCTATCTCCGCAACAATCAAGACAACAAAACTTACCTGTGCATCTTTTATGACTGGTGTAATAATAATACTAAGAGCATGAAATAAGAAAATAGCCCAGTCTTATTAAGCCTGCACCGCGTAATCTAAACTAACCTGTGTCCTGATATGACCATAGATGTTGCGAGAAAGTGAAACTCCAATAAGCAAACATCTAAACTGCAGCGCTCGATTATTTAGCTACAACACATTGGCATTCTGTGATATGTATTAAATGAATTGATGAATACACAATTGTCTGCGATAATGCGCACGCACACATACACAAGACATACACAATATAAACGAGTAGTCTCAAAGCCAGTTACAGTGCATGAAAAGCAGCCAGCCGATATGGCGCTTGGCAATCAGGGTAAATTCTCCTGACATTCAAAGTCTGCCAACAACTCCTTCCAACAGCTACACGCCGCTACCCTGCGAGTCCTGCGGCTGGAGATGACTAGACGCCAGCTATTGGGGAGCAAGCACTCCTAGAACACTCAGGGTTTGAATATTTGGAACCTATACCCGAGTAGTTGATGTCCGATCTATTTAGCGCAGGAAGTCAATCAGGGGTCAATCAGGAGCTGCCAAAAGCTAGCCAGACAGGGTTAAAACAAAATATTAAAAAGATTAATGTCCTTTTTTCTGTGTGCACAATTCATTGAAACAATCAAATTTGCTAAACTAAAGCACTTGCCTATTTTTTACCCTACAGGTCCAACCTAAATATTGGTGTAATTATTTAACATATATTGCCACATTGAAGGAATATAAAATCAATGTAATAGGACCGGCCACTGCTGGACTTCAGTGCCGGGTGAGGAAGTGACAAGTGCCAATTTGTAATGCTTTAGTCTATCTTGGCCTGGGATCGAACCCGTGACCTCACACACAGGAAGTGCATATCCTACCCTTGCAGCATCCCATCTGGTTTTAGACTCCTTTAACACTCAACACTACATTATTGGATACAGTCAGCTCACGTTAGTCTACCTTTAGTTAATCTGGAAATCTATCTAATTTTATCCACTCATGGTGACTTTATAGTGCTACCCCACTGGGAGACCAGGCCATCAGCACCATGACCTGATATCCCACTCAGTCACATTATCCTGATACTGAGCCAACCAGACCTTGCCCTATCCTATTAATGCCGAGCACTTGGCTAGGAAGCAACAAGTATCAATTTGGTTCAAACCCATGGGTTCGAATCCCACGATCTACCAAAACAGGAGACGGACGCTCAACTTCGGCCATCCCGTCTGGTGGTGGATTAGAACAAATAGGCCACATCAACGGGGGTTGACTGTACATGCATATTTTCAAACGTGACCTTACATGAGTAGACACCGAGACCCTCTCCTCTCAACCGACTTGTGGGAGCCTCTCCCTTGCTAACACGCTCAACCGCTATCCACCTCCTAACAATTAACACCCGCTTCCCTTCCCTCCACGGGCCCTCGAATGGGGAACTTAAACTGAACAACATAATTACCTGCTGACGTTAACCTACCTGCCATTCGGCTTACCACTGCTACATTATGACCAGTCTAGAGTATGTAAAACACACAATTAAAAGCATAGTTGGTTGGTTGCTTGGTTGTTGGAGGTTTATGTCCTGGCAACATATAAGGTCATATCAGGATGGGTACCGACTTGTGACAGTGTGCACTCATGACAATTTTATAGTGCTGACCCACTGGGAAATCTGGCCGCTGGCACCATGAGCTGATATCCCAAACAGTCACATTATCCTGACACCAGTCCTTGCACTATCCTATTAATGCTGAGCACCAGGCTAGGAAGCGACAAGTATCAATTTAATAAGTCATTGCTTTGACTCGACCGGGAACCAAACTCTCGATCTCCCACACACGAGGGCCGATTCGGCCATCGGCCTTTAAAAAAAAAAAAGCATAGTAGGTTGAAGCATATATAACAGACAAAAAGCATGCAATGCAGTTTCTCCCAACACTTTTCTCATACACCAGACCATTTTCATCGTTCATTATCAACCTAAGTGTGGATATTTACACAAATTAGATATCTAGTAGATGGTACTGTACTGTCATCAGTAGGCAAAAGGTAGGGGGACAATAGTACCTATATTACTAGGTCAGCCTATCAGGTGGCCATTGAGAGATAGTAATCTGGGTAACAACCTACAGGAGTTTTGGTGTATTTGCCGAAATTATTTTGAATATTTATTTTTTAAGTAGCTACAAGATTAGCCATTTGTCATCAAAGTTCCATCAGAGTAAAAGAGAATAGGTTATAACGGTCAACATTTTTGCCTTTAATTATATATATATATATATTTTTTTAATAAATAAAATGACAAAAACTCAAAGCTAACGGACTATGCAACTTTAATAAGAACAGGTCCATAAAGAAGTACAGTCAAAGCCGAATAAATAATTCTACCATCGCTGTCATTTTGGTATAACGGATGTATATAACATTATAAGTATTATAACCGGGCATGTTTCAATATAGACAGTCCCGGCTATGTGAATGTCTCTGGAGAGGGATTCAGATAGTTGTAACACCCACACACCCTCACTCTCCCACACCCATACACTGTTGTGACTATGAGTTGCACACAATTGGTTCACGTGCACACAGCGTGGTGAACGGTGGCTGGCACGGGCGAGCTGCTCGGGCTGAGGGACTAGGTCATGGTGAGTGAGTGTATTTGTGTTAGTGGAGGTGGAAGAGGTTATAGAAGCAAAGGTCTGCTGGTACACTGGGGGCGGGGAGCAGGGAGACGACCGCGGGGTGAGAGGGAGGGCGCTCCGGGTAAATATACCCTGCTGCTCGTGCCCCGTCTTCCAGGCAATGAATGGCCCGGGGTCGGGGAGAAGACTGATCGCAGCGAGCGGCGCCTGTACCCCGAGTACAACACAGGTCACATGGGCGGTCGCCGGGGGCCAGGGACCGAGGGGGGGGGGGGGGGGCAGTGTGTGTGTGGTGATGGTGATGGTAGGGCTGATGGGGTGTGATCTGATGATGTGATTGATAGGGTGAAGTGTGTGCAAGGTCTGTGTGCAAGGCTAGATGATTCTTTAGATTTTTTTAAATAAAGTGAACCTTCTTCCGAAGGGACATCGAAAGGCAGGCAGAAGTTGTGACCAGATGACAAAACCGTAACGAGGCTATCACTGACACATTACTCGGTAGTAAATATTGACCAGCTCACTCACAGACAACACGAGAGATCTGCAGCGATTTAGACACGCAATCAGTATCCTACTAGCTAATTACTCCCACAGCGCTGTCTCTGTGACAAGGCTGCTAAACAACCCTATAGAAAAAGTGTCCGATGGTTTGGTTACGGACATATATAAACATGGTTTCCCAACTAAACAGCTAAATATATTGCTCAGATAACTATCTATCATAGACCGCTACTTTTGAAGTGCTAAATTGATTAAATCATATAGGTCGAATGGATATGGATAAACAATTGAGTGCTGGAACAAGGACTTCCATAGCTTATTTATAGTTAAATCATAACAAACTCCGCCCCATACACATACGTGTATGTTTATCTGTATGTACATACACATACACATACACACAGAGTAGCAGCCGTCTTCAATTACCACTGTGATCAGTGAACCCCTGAATTGTGCAAACAATATTTTTTCAATGTATGAACTGTCTTTGTCCCATTTAAATGTCCCTCCAATGACAGGACACATGCAATATCAGGACAACATTGGTGTGGATGCAGAGCTGTCCTTTGAAAACAGACACTACTAGTACTATATATTTCACCATAGTATGAAATCTACATACTGCTTTATTATAGCGCTTGAATAGAGAAAAATAGAAAATGACCTTTCGCTTAGTTTTTTCTGCTCCTCAGATTACCCTTGGATAAGTTCATCCAATTTATTAGAGACTGCTTTAGGCCTCCCCATACCATAACAGTAGCCATGGGTCTATAATTCGTATCATACATGCCCTATTCAGTGATAACTAGCTATGTGTACATCCCATATTGCTAAGTAATTTACATGTACTGTATATCCCATGTTACAAATTATCTACATGTAAACCCCATATTGATAAGTTTATACATGCGCTGTTTCTATGTACACCCCCCCCCCCCACCGACACACACACACAAACACACCATTAACCAGACGGGATGGCCGAATGAGTTAGAGCGTCCGTCTCCCGTATTGGTAAATCATGGGTTCGAATCCTGGTCGAGTCAAACCAATGACTTTAAAATTGATACTTGTCGCTTCCTTAGATAGGCACTCGGCATTATTAGAATAGGACAAGGAGCAGTGGAATGAGGTAGACCAATCATCCGCGATTGAAATTTTCCCTGCTTAAACAACTAATGTACACGAAAAAAAAATTTTTTGGATAAGTATCTACAAGTACAGCCCATATTTTGCGCGAATTAGCAGTACATTACAAGTCATAGGGTAGGGCAGCACAGGGCAGCGCTGGGCAGCACAGCAGAGCTTATTCAATGATTTATCTTGATCTTACCCGCTACCTCTTAGGACAACACGATAAGGTGGTGCACCCCCCTTAAACCCCACGTCCTGCCCGCTATCTTCTCCCCCCTTCACTCCACCAGCAGAAGCCACACGGTGATTGACTTCCCGACCCACTCACCACTGTCTGGGACCACATTCCCACTCTATACACGGGAAGGAGCCGACCTGACGTCTGCAAGCACAGTGAGCATGACTTGATCTATGAATCATGATTTGACCTCTATATATGGGGAAACTCCTCCATGATTTGAACTGCCTATGGGAATTACTCAATGGGTTGATAGATATATAGGGAAGCTGCTAAATTGTTAACTACTTAATGAGATGACTTGAACTATGTAGAGAAACTACTTAATGACCTGAACTGTCTAGATGTGGAAAGAACTCTACGAATTAGCATATCTATAATATACACGGAAACTACTCCATGATTAACTACTTATGAGGTGACTTGAACTATGTACAGCAACTACTGACCCGAACTGTCTAGATGCGGAAGGAACTCGACTAATTATCTACACGGAAAATACTCCATAATTTGAAGTATCAATGAGAACTACTTAGTAGTTTGACCTATTAATGAGATGACTTGAACCATCTATAATAAGAACTACTCACTGATCGACATAGCTATGAGAATTACTAGTGATTTGATATATTTATAGGGGAAACTACCCACTAGCTTGACATCCCAGTAAATGAAGTTTTGCCTGATCTGGGCACAAGTGACCTCGACTCAGACTACATGACTTAGTTTATATGTGGACAACCCGCGCTCAGTTTGTCAGATTACTTATTACCAGGGACATGCGTAATTGCAAGCTCCTGGTCTTAAAAGGCTTATCATGA